>JAXCGZ010023043.1:0-25000 GCA_037179515.1 Halocaridina rubra
CAGAGTTAAACTAGCGAAATCAGCTCAGCCTCATCCATGTAATGCTGGTCATTTGCAAGGGCCGCAGTCAGCGCCAACAATCTTTAAATCACTAATAAAAAGTAACATACAGTATGAAAGACAAATTCACCCCAAAGTATTTAAGCTTATAACCAATGAGACAAAAAAACATAATGTAACACTCTTTACTGAGAGTGGTCCTGAACGATTAATAAATCCTTGCAAGAGGATTGGGCCAGAAATTCTCTTTCCAATATTATCATCTGGTCCGAATGTTGCTCCAATTATTAAAAAAACATCAATGGTTAGATGAAATTGAAGCCTTTATTGAAACTAGTTTCCCAACTAACAATGAAACACTCTGCATTTACACTGATGGGTCTCACACAAGCAGTGCAGGAGGGTCTGGGTGCAGCATTGTAGTTTATGAAAATTTTGAAGGGCAGCAAATATTTGACAAAGCACTGAGTATGCCAAAATGGTCATCAATCACCGAATGCGAAATTGTTGGTCTAAAACTTGCTATTGAACATGTTCTCAGTGCTAGGAGAAATGCTATCATATTCTGTGACTCGCAGAGTGCGCTTCTGTCACTGAGATCATTAAAAAGCTCCTACAAAACTCACATGGCTGAAATTCAAGAGGCTCTTAATGATTGCGCAAAACTTAAACTCCAAGTTAAGTTTTCATGGGTACCCTCCCATGTTGGGATAGTAGGTAATGAAAAGGCTGACAGGCTGGCAAAAATGGCAACTGAGAGTTCAGTGTCTGAATCTATAACCACACTGACTCAGTTTAAAACAATGTTGTATAATGAGATTATGGAAGAGCAAGAACTTTCTACACTCACACAACTTGTAAGCAGCTGTTCGATCCAACATTATGAAAACTTCAGAAGGCTGAGACACAAATACAGCATGGGTAAAATGCTTACAGGTGACTGTGATAGAGTTGCTGCCCGTATAAGACTTGGTTATAGAAATATATGGGAGGTGAATTGCGAGAAAACTGGTAGAAAGCACCCAGAACACTCAAAATGCCATTTATGTGAGTGTGAAGGGGGCAACAATTTAGTACACTACATTGCAGAGTGCACAAAGCTCAAGGACTTCAGACCTCTTGGCCTGAGCTACTTTGAACTTTGTGTGCACTTTTGCAACCCAGAGAACTTATATCCTGTACTTAGTGTATACCCAACGTTGAAAATGTAATTCTTTTACCCTCTTCTCCGTCTACATCTTTTCCCACATTTATGTGGGGTCGATGTTTCTGGTCAGTTTTCTCCATTTATTTCTGTCCCATACCTCATCTCCCAACAAACCTTTAGACCTCAGATCATCATTGATGCAATCCATCCACCTACGCTTTGGTCTCCCTCTCCTTCTACCCTGTATATCCATTTCCATCACCCTCCTCCCAACATACTGTTCATCCCTTCTAACGACATGACCATACCATCTTAGTGTACTTTCTTGTATATTATCTGATATTTCTATAACTTTGAAAAAAAAAAAAAAAAAAAAAAAGAGGGGTGGAGGGAATACCTTCTCTCTCTCTCTCTCTCTCTCTCTCTCTCTCTCTCTCTCTCTCTCTCTCTCTCTCTCTCTCTCTCTCTCTCTCTCTCATATGCCTTTTTATATACATAAGCCACTTTTCCCCTTATAAGGTGAGTGGCTGAGTAGAGGAATAATGCTCTGACTTTCTGGGAAGAGAAAGTACAGAGAAGGGTTCTTTCATTCCCTTCGCTCCGCCCCACTTAGTCTACTCTTACGACACGCAGGGGAACATGGAGGAAGTATTCTAACCCCCTCCCTCAAGAGCTCATATGTATGTATATGTGTGTACATGTGTGCATGTATGTGTATATGTATATGTATGTGTATATGTATTTATATGTATATATGTATGTATATGTGTATGTGTATATGTATGTGCATGTCTATATGTATCAATAATTACTACTTTTGATTCATAACTCTATCTATATACAAAAGCTGTAGTAATGATGATGGTAATAATAATAATAATAATAATAATAATAATAATAATAATAATAATAATAATAATAATAGTAATAATAATAATGATAATAATAATAATAATGATAATAATAATAATGATGATAATAATAATCATGATGGTGGTAGCAATGGTTGTGATAATAGTGATAACGGATTAATTGACGTAATTCTCTCTCACGTACATAATTTGAAGGGTGGAGAAGGGGAAAGGCTTTCAGTCTTTCTCTTTCTTTTCCTTCCAAATTTATCCTCCATTATATGGCACTGTGTTTATATGTATGTATGTATGTATGTTCAGGTTTATATGTGTACGTATATGCAATTAAGTACATGCACTTTCCTCTGCTGTGTTACCCTCAGATGACAATGATGTGTATGAGTATGCATGGATGTGTCTTTATCTGTAGTAAGGACGAATAACTCCTTTTGCTGAAATGAATACCACAAACTCTCTCTCTCTCTCTCTCTCTCTCTCTCTCTCTCTCTCTCTCTCTCTCTCTCTCTCTCTCTCTCTCTCTCTCTCTCTCTCTCTCTCTCTCCTTGATATGTATGGCTATGAAGCCCCAGTGGTGTTTCTATTGCTCATCTAATTAATGCATGCATATATATATATATATATATATATATATATATATATATATATATATATATATATATATATATATATATATATATATATATATATATATATATATATATATATATATATATATATATATATATATATATATATGTGTGTATGTATGTGTGTGTGTATATATATGTATGTACCTACTTATTATTCTAACCTGAAAATTGTTATTCTATATCTGCTTCAAATTGTCTGCAGTAGTACTGTTGAAAAATGAAATGTAATTTAAATGATAGCACTCAACAAGGGCTATTGAAAATATTGTCACAATGATTACTCTTCAAGTACTCTTCAATTATTACACTATATTTTATTATTAATTACTTGCTATGATATTTAAAATTAATTGCAAATTCTATTAGTATGTTATTTATACATAACCACATAGATTGTAATGTTATCAACTGCAATATGACTGGGAGTGCCCATGTGCACATGTCCCCATGTACAGTTATCTGAATAAATAAATAAAAAAAAAAAAGGTATATAATGCAAGAAAACAGTGACTTTGTTCAATTTCTTCGACTCCATAACTGTATAAGAAATACTTCTTTAATTCCCACGATTCATGAACAGGTCTTGGGAAAATATTTGATCACAGTTACGCGATGCTTTTCATGAATAAGACCTTTGTAAGACTCTCTACCAATGAATATGATGGCTAATTGGTGGTCTTCATGAAAAAGGCCTTTGGATATATGTCTAACAATAAATCTGATAGCGATTCGGAGGTATTCAGGACAAGTCCTTCAGAAATCTTATTACAGTTGAATCTGATGGCATTATAAGAACAGGCATTGAGAAAAACTTTGTAGAATCTTATCATGTAAAAGTTAGTCAGTGGCCAAAGACCATAATAAAGACACGAGAGAGAGAAAATAGGAAACAATCTTACCAGAGAACACAACAAAGATAATATGATATTTACATTAACACTATGATACAAACAGCTAACTTTGTGAAATATCAAGAAGTCAGACTGATGGAGATGGACGTGCAGGGCAGACGTAGACGAGGAAGACCTAAACTACGGTGGAAGGACCGACTGAAGGAGGATCTCAGAGAGAGACAGCTGGGGGAGGAGCAAGTGATGGACCGGAACCAGTGGAGACGACTAGTGAAGAGATGCGACCCCATATGAAAATGGGAACGCAAATAGAGGAAGAAGAAGAAGAAGACTTGAAGATGTTATAGAGTCTGTATATACCCACAAAACTTAAGCAATGTTTCTTCCTTTTAAATCTGCTGTTGTTTTCCAATTAAGAGCCGAAGCATAGGATAGAATCAGAGAAACTCTCTCTCTCTCTCTCTCTCTCTCTCTCTCTCTCTCTCTCTCTCTCTCTCTCTCTCTCTCTCTCTCTCTCTCTCTCTCTCTCTCTCTCTCATGTCAGAGATATTTATTCTCTTTGCTCTGCGCATTAACAGGTATTAATCACAAAAATTACCCGTAATATTTTCAAAGCTCTTTACGAGACTGTCCACTTTAATAGCCTATTAACTACACATGCAGACTATGAGCTACACATAGAACAGTAAAATACGAAAATTGAACATATTCTTGAAAGGACGCAACTGCCACCTATACTGCCATGAGGGCGGATGGATACAGAAACTATAGATATGAACGAACTCTATTCGCAGAAGAATATGAGAGTAACATCTAGTTAAGTACCAACGTGAAGACGAAGTTACGGAGAGTTCTAAAATCTAATAAAAAGAAAAGGAAAAAAAAATGACCATACATAAATCATCATCGAATGAACAAAGGAAGGAAAGTGACATTGACGAAGGAGGACCGTTATATTCATTTCATATTTCCGAAATGAAAAAAAAAAAATCAAAGAAATATTTACAGAGAGACCAAAAACAAAGATGCCTCAGCTATATTATTAAGAAAAAGCTAATGTGATTAGAATAGCTAATGTGATATAAGGAGAAAGCAAAAGCCAGAGCGTAATGTGGAGGGAAAGAAGGGGGTTGATTACGGCTATAAAAACAATACGGATGGGCGTAAAGACAAGCATAAAGAAAAACTAACTTTTAGATTAAAAGCAAATAAGATGTGTGTAAGGAGAAAATGAAAGAATATAAATGATTTCCATGAATTTAAACAGCAACAATAAAAGAAATGATGAAACAGATACACACAGAGAGAGAGAACAGAACACCAACCATAATTATCAGCTGGAGCTGACTGTACGAAGAGAAGTGAGTCCGTAACTACTTCTGTGCAGTTGGGGTAGACCCAAAACTATTCTGTTAACCCTCCATGGCTAACCCTTCAGAAGCTGTTAAGTAATGACACAATTGACCTTCTAACAGCAAACTCGTTTCGACAGTAATCTAATAAACCAGGAGACCGTTCCTCCATTTGAAAGGAGAGGAGCGGCAGGAAAAGCGTAATCAAAACATTATAATGCAGGAGGCAAAATCACTGCTTTATCTTTACTGTTTCGTTTTTAGGCACTGGTAAATATAATGAAAAATTGGTATGTATCCTGTGATAGAAGCATTCGAGGTGGTGTTTTTGCTTAAAAAAAATTACCCAAATGCAATCCTATGATCAACAGATCTCTTTAACGGAAAATTAATGGGAACAGGTTATATTTGTATTAAAATCTCTTACCATGGCGATCTTTCAGTCAGTAGCGTTCATTCAGTACTTATCACGCAAGAAAGAAGCATCGTAACATAGATGTCATCTCTAAAATTACTAAATGAATTCCCCCAGACATATTATTGTAAGAATACTACTACAGTATATCCAATCATTCGTAGACGACACCTTTGCCAGCTGGCATGGGAAGCTCCTTGTCGACTGGCAGCTGGTGCTTTGCCAGAGGACACAACTACTGTATTGAGACGGGGAAAGATGGGCATCACTACTCTGTTTCCATATTGCAAAGCTTTTGCAATTTTGTATAATGTTTCGTCTTTGTTATGAGCGTTATCTATCATAATCAGGCCATGAACACCATCAGACTATATGGAGTGTTATGTAAAATGTATTCACGTTTCCTGTATTTGGGAAGACATCTCTTTATGCAAATATACCACTAGAATTAATTTATATAGATCTATGGGGTAATATATAAAGTTCTCGCTGAGTAAAAAAAAGAAAGAAAAAACTGTTACCATATGCGATCTTTCTTTTCAGATCTTTCCTTTACTTTTCTTCGCTACTTATATCCCTCTCGGCTACTTCCCAATTTTGCAGTAAGAATTATTTGCATTATAACAATCAGTGACCAATACCTTTATTAGAAGTGAAATGAGTCAAATGTTATTATCATCATTATTATTATTATTATTGTTATTATTATTATTATTATTATTATTGTTATTATTATTATTATTATTATTATTATTATTACTATTATTATTATTATTATTATTATTATTATTATTATTATTATTATTTTTATTATTATTATTATTATTATTATTATTATTATTATTAGTGGTAGTAGTAGTAGTAGTAGTAGTAGTAGCTGCAATATAAATAATAATAATAATAATAATAATAATAATAATAATAATAATAATAATAATAATAATAATAATAATAATAATAATAGTAATAATAATAATAATAATAATAATAATAATAATAATAATAATAATAATAATAATAATAATAATGATAATGATAATAATAATAATAATAATAATAATAATAATAATAATAATAATTATAATAATAATAATAATAATAATAATAATAATAATAATAATAATAATAAGAGTATACACTAATAAACACTATTTGCAACAGGACTGAAGCCTAAAAATTCATCTTCTCAATATTTCATTACTTAAACCAGTTATAGATGATTCAATATGCTTTATCGTATTTATTCATCGAAATGTATAAATTTCAGACTTCATGTAATTAATAGTAAGTTATCTAAGCCTGTCACTCTAGTATATAGTTATCTATATTCAAAACTGATGATAAGCCTTCGGGCCATTCCATCACATGACTCATCACCATCAGCTACTCTGAGGACAAACATCTTCGTAGAGACAAATCATCCCAGTACAATCTCTTCAAACAAGGCCACGGCCTCCCTCCTATTCCTTCCCATCTTAATATATGAGAAGGAGAGAGAGAGAGAGAGAGAGAGAGAGAGAGAGAGAGAGAGAGAGAGAGAGAGAGAGAGAGAGAGAGAGAGAGAGAGACTTTAGGGGAACACCAAGTGAGTTACCACCACCACCTCCAAACGCTCGCCTCGCTTCTCTACCTCTTCCCCCCTTTGAATGAAGGGAGAAGGACATCTCTTCCAGTCGATGTCACGCCCAACACCTTCCGCCTACTGGGAATATGTCAGAAGGACAATATTATGCCTCCATGTTTAAATACCTTCCTCAATAAATCGAAAACGTAAATGATTAAATCTGTAATTAAGTAACTAGAGACATTCCGAGAAAGATATTACTCAAAATATTTCAAGTAATTAAATTGTAGCTCTCCTTTTTGGAAATATGTAATAAAATGGTTCTGGAATGCTGTCAACAGTATAAAGTATTTGCTCCTTCAAAGAAGTGGTTGAAACCTCGAAGCTGTAAATATAAAGTCATAAGACAGATTACGAAAACAAACAAACAAACATGTATCCATTTTTTATACGATGGCTGTTCTTTCACAAAGCTAAGAGTACACTTATAAATAGACATGTAATTGAACAAATAAGTAAACAGATAATAATAATAATAATAATAATAATAATAATAATAATAATAATAATAATAATAATGATAATAATAATAATAATAATAATAATAATAATAATAATAATAATAATAATAATAATAATAATAATAATAAAATTAATAATAGTAATACTAAACTTAATACTGATAATACAGTGATAATAATGATACTAAGGTAGGGCATTAGTAATAAACTTCGCATTAAGATACCTGAAATGGACATATGGGGTAGTACAGTAGTATAATAGTACACTCAAGATATAACAGTTATACTAAGTGAACGGAGATTAAGCTTGAATAGAAAATTAACAGTAGCTACAGTTAAAAGATATAATAACAATAATCATAATAAAAATGATAACAATAATAGTAATAAGAGAATAGCTATAATAACACTCGATGCAGGACCGTTATCGGCAACATCATCATATTTGTACTCCTTACATTGATAAAAATTAGTTCTTAACTTAAAGATCAAAGAATGGTTAGTGTTATGGAAAGTTGCATTAAATCATTAAGTTTGATTAGTGTGTGAGCAGTAACTATTTGTCCAAAAGAAAGCTATATAGATTGTCTTAGAAAACTGTGAAGGATGATGAATTTTTATGATGTTCTGGAATATTGTTCCAGAGTGTTAACCCTCTAATAGTAATCATCTTTGAGCCTCAATACCCTGTCTTGTGTTGGTTCCCCTTATATCCTTGACTGTTTTGAAATTAAATAACCCGTTAGGATAGTGATGGTTCAAATTTTGAATACAAAAAAGTAAATAGCATGGGCGATCTTATTTTCTGCACAAAGCCACCCAAGTTTTTAGAGAGCTGGTGTGATGTGGTCATATTTTCTTATACCTCCCATGGCAACTCGAGCTGCAAAATTAATTAGCTTCTGTGTTCTATTTATCTGAGTCTTATTGGTAGCTCCCCATACAGTTGTAAAATAATTAATATGACATAGACATAGATATTCGACAACCGTTAATAGAGTGGTAGTACATTAGTGTTCCTGTTACCTTTTTATATACTTTATCTATACGGGAATCAAACAACATGTAGTTATCAAAGATAATTCCTAGATTTTTGGCAGTTCTACTAAATATGTTGATATTGCCACTAAAATTAATTGTTGTGCTTTCTGGAATTTGCGTTATATTGTACATTGAACCAATAAACATGCATTGTGTATAAGTTTCGTTAATTAACAGCCCAATTTCTTGAAAAGGGGTTTTAATTTTTGTCAGTGTTTTTTTTTCTGTTCTTAAGGTTAACACTGGGGGATAATTAATACCACCACTAAGGAGTTGAGTGTCATCTGCACATTGTATAAGTAAACAGTTGGAAATGAAAAAGAAAAGAAAAGATCATTTACATAAATGGAGAAGAGGATAGGACCAATGACTGATCCCTGGGGAACACCAAATGATACATTTTCTGGAGTAGAGATAATGCTGTGAAGACGGATAGACTGTTTGCTGCTAGATAGATACTCTTTAAAACAGGTCGGGTCAATATTTAGGTTAGTACATTTAATAAAAATTTCATGGTTTACACTGTCAAAGACTTTTGATAAGTCTAATAATACAAGCAGAGAGTATTTTTTTTCTAATATATGTTATTGTACATTTTATTAGTAACTTTGAGCTGTTTGTTTTTAGATATGACATAAGTTGGCATGCAACAATTTTCTAATATATTAGAGAAAATGCGTAGCAGGGAAATGGGACGATAATTTGTCACATCTTCTCTGTCCCCCTTTTTATGCAGAGGTATTACATGTGATATTTTCCAGGAGTCAGGAAGCTTTTTAGTAACAATGGAAGTGTTCATAATAGTTAGAAATATATGATACAATCATGGGTAGAGCATCTTTGATGAACTGAAATGGTATACCATCTGGACCAGAAGAGCCAGAGTTTGTTAGGCTCTTTATGGTAAGAGTTAGGGTAGCACAATCGATAGGATTTATCTTGAAGTACTCTCTTGTGTTTACATTGGAAGAATTGTCATTTTAGTAATTACTCATCTCCACTGAGTTGATGTTTTCTTGCGTTTTCTCATATGTATTTTTGCCAACGTTAGTAAAATAGTTATTAATGTTTTTCGCTTTGTCTTTCAATTCCGTAATATTTTCATAACCTTCTGAGGTAGTCTTTCCATTCGGTATCATGCTTCTTATCACTTTCCATGTTGTCGCTGTATCATGCTTAGAGTCATTAAATCGTTTTTTGTAAAAGTTTTTTTTTACTTATATCACTGAGGGATCTGACACGTTTCTTTTCTATTTAATAACGGTCACGGAGAGTTATGTATATTCATTTTTAGCTCTTTTTGTATTTGATTTCTGATCTGCATTGCCTCTTTGATGTCATTAGTTAGCCAGGGGGCCGAGGGGCGGGTTATTTGTCTTGTTACAATGGGTACGCAATTATCTAACATTCATGAAAGACTTTTGTTAGAAATTCAACCTGCAGATCTGCTGTGGATTAATGCTTCACAAAAGATATCAGGGGAGTAATTTTATAGGCGCCGGAATGTCTTGAGAAGAGGCTTCCTTTTGGGCTTGTATAAATATGAAATACTGAAGAGAGTTACTATTCAGGTATACGAGTATGATTCTGATATTTTATAAGTTTATTTACATGTCATTACCCTAATATTAATCTGGAAATCATATTCCTTATCGATCTTTAGATATAATGAATAAGTCTGTAGAGAAGGTACGGTGTCCTAATATTTTCTACAGTTTTAAAATATATTCTAAGAATATTAATATAGTCTTTGTACAGATATTGTGTTTTACTCAGGTATTAATTTTCATATAGAAAAATTATGAAGTTTGATTTTGCATTATGGATAAATAATCCACAAAGCCATCATTATGTAACAACTGTTCAACAGGAAAAAATACGTTTCTTATACTAGTCGAAGACGAGAACGAAATCTTATTTTAAGTGTTATGTGACCGAATCAGGGCAACATTCGACCGTTAAGCCGGAGCTACCCTCATTACCCTCAAGTAGATTACCCACAGAAAGGGCCGAAGTAGGGATATGACAACTCCACAAGACGTTTGGCTCTGTTGCTCCAGAAAAACTCTCCCAGGAAAGAATAATACGACACACATTGTAAAATAACATGAGGGAATTTGAAGCTGATATTTTTCTACCGTAATGAATGACATGGAAAATCACCGTACTTCAACCCTCCCTAACACATCTGGGAAAGCCTAAGAGACAGAGTGGAGGCTAGGATGATCCAAAAACGTGAGAGTGATCAGTATTCAAAAGACAATCTTGTGAGACATTTGCATGATGTCTTGGAGAATCTTGAGTTTGACGTTGGTCTTTTCATTTCGTTCCTCTGATCACACCCCTCTGATATATATATATATATATATATATATATATATATATATATATATATATATATATATATATATATATATATATATATATATATATATATTGTAGGCTGGAGTGATGGAGATAAATAAATTCCTACACCTTGATAGTGCGTGTCCCTCTAATATAAAAATACTACCCCTACCTACCATTTGCTATTTTTTTTCGCTACCATTTCTTCCTAGGGGAGACATTTATTCTCCCTAAGGGAACCAAGGGCAGTGAGATACACAGGGAAAGAACCCTTAAAGCCCTAAACAACCATATATAATTGATATATGAAGAAAGCAGTGTAGGGGACCGAAGGAAATTTCCTTCTATTCTTCTGCATCACATTAATAATCCCTCCCCTCAAGCACTTTGCTCTATCTCCCTACACACACACACACACACCGATCGCATATACATAACATTTTAGTTCGTTTTATTATTATTTTTTTTTTATGATTGACACCAGGACGGGCCAAAAAAAAAAAAAAATAAATCTACCGTCATCAAGCCTGGGCACGAAGAAAACAAAAAGAGAAACAGAGATGGGAGTGTTGTGACTTGTTAGGTGTGAAGCGATAATAAGTGACCACAGATCACAAAAAGTGCCGCTGATTAATCTTTTATGGGGAAAACCTGCAAATTAATGACATTTTAAGTCTCTCTCTCTCTCTCTCTCTCTCTCTATCTATCTATCTATCTATCTATCTATCTATCTATCTATCTATCTATCTGTTTAAGTATTTACCTTAATTTCATATTTAACAAGTTATCTCTTCATTTCTTATATTTAGGGTGGGAAACCTGAAGGTGGCTCACCAATTTCCAGTCTAGGTATGTTTCCCCCTCATCTAAAACCCTGATAGATATATTAAAGCAATGAGTAAGTAATTCACTGAGATACCATTTATATATAAGCACACATAAATCAAGAACAAAACTGAAAATATACCATAAACACGTGAAGAAGAACTAGTAGTTGTGGTAGTAGTAGTAGTAGTAGTAGTAGTAGTAGTAGTAGTAGTAGTAGTAGTAGTAGTAACAGCAGGTGCCTTATTAAGGTATATAGCAACATATACAGTTAACAATTACTAGGAATTACTTAAACCCTAATTCACTGTAAACCCTGACCACACCTGGCCTTTCATTCACAAGCAATTATTTCCCATCATGTCGTTAAGTTTAAGAGATTAATACATATAAGAAGGTTAGCCATAGCACCAGCAGTCCGTTGAAACACTACGATTGAAGGCATCACGGATTTAACTAAGGCTGGCCCAGACAGCTCCAGCTTAAGTCTTCCTTCAGACTCAGTTCTTTCCTTATGCCTACATCTACAATGGATATTCTGGCGTATTCGTTACACATCTCTTGCTATCCCATTACATTTGACAACTCACAACACTAACCATATTTGTTTCTTTTAGCTCACTTTTTCCTTATTTTTACTATATTTATGGAAGGTTGTGAACCTTATGTCCCACAGTACCCAGCATAAAGGGGTGCTAAGAATCTCCAGGGATCTTGTTGACTCCACTACTGGCATTAGGGTATACAGGCTCGTGGTAGTATTGGTTCTACCCTTAACCTTGCACCTCCTGATAAATATGTTGCTCTCACTCTTCACTTTTCTAACATTCATGTTCTTAAATCTAATCTTTCTTCTGTGGAACAGCATATGGGTACAGCTCTCTCTAACCTCCACCTTCTCTCTGAAATACAGCTGTCTAGCCATGCTTCCACTGACCCATTTCAGATCCTCACTATAGCCTGTACTATCGTTTCCGTTCCAAATGGGGGGTCTATGCCAAGTGCAACACTATAACACTCATACTGCAAGGCTCATGGACCTTGAGACTCCTGAATTTGATGTTCTCTGGCTGAAGATCTATCTCTCCACTACCACTATATTCCTTTGCTTTTGCTACTGCTTTGCCTACTCCACTGACTGTGTGTCTTTCTCTGAATATCTGTCCTCTTGCCATGAGTTCGTGCTATCCTCTCACTCACATGCTGAAGTTCTCTATAATGGGGACTTCAATGTACACCACAGTGAGTGGCTTAATATTCTCACACTGATGTGGGAGGAGGAGAGGCCATTGCTTTCTCTATTATTCATGATCTGGAGAAAATTATCAAACATCATACTCATGTTCCCAATCGCCACAGATATGTAGCAAATACTCATAGCCTATTTCTTACTTCTAATCCTTCAAACTACTCACATTTTGTACTTTCCCCTCTTGGTAAGTCTGACCACTCTGTGATCTCAATCTCTTCTATTTTCGCTCCCCTGCCATCAATTTCTTCCATTCAGAATCGCCTTTGGCAATATGAATGTACCAAAAGTGATAATTTGCTTAACTTTTTCCTTGACTTTTCATGGGATGACTACTGCTTTTGGTCCCGCAACCCTGATCAGGTAGCTCTAAAAGGCATAACTCGGATATGGACGAGTTCATTCCTCCTTTATGAAAACTTTTTTCTCCCTAATCCTTGGTTTGACCGTGCCTGCTCCATGGGTATCCAGGAAAGGGATTGGGCATACCAGTCTTAGCAAGTCTCTCCTTCAGATTTAACTCGCTCTGCTATTATTACAGCTGGGAATCGTTGTACTAACAAGATTCGAAGATCTAAAGCTGCCTTTATAAATTGGAAAGTTGATGACCTTAACTCCTCTCCCATTGATATATGTTTCTAGTCCTTAGCCAAAAATCTCTCCAAAAGCTTCTCTAACTCAAGCTTTCCTTCCCCCATAATTCGTTCTGATGGCTCTATAGCTTGCTCCCCTACTGACAAAACTACTCTCTTTGGCTCTAATTTTTTTCTGCCAACTCTTCCATAAGCTATTCTAGCTCACTTGTCCCTCATTCTTTACTCCTCTCTAACCCTATGCCCTCCCTTATCCTTTCTTCAAATGAAGTTCATAAGGTTCTTTGCTCGCTAAAGATGAGCAAGGCAACTGAACCTGATGGTGTCCCTGTATGATTCCTTAAGAAGTTTGCAAATGAACTGGCTTCCTTGCTTTGCCATCTGTTTTGCCTTATTCTCTAAACCAGTATCTATCCTTCATCTTGGAAGCATGTTCTAGTGCAACCTGTTCCTAAGAGGGTGACTGCTCTTTTTCTTCAACCTACTGACCTATTGCCCTCACCTCTCCTTTTGCTAATGTATTTGAAACTCTGCTCTTTTCTCACTTCTTGAAGAGTCTTGAATCTAACTCGTTTATCTCCGATCACCAGTACAACTTCCACACCCATGATCCAATGGTGACCTCTGTCCTATCTTACTCATGTATGGCAACCATCTCTGAGAAACTATGGGGCTTCTTTTGTCATCAACGTTGATATCTTTATAGCTTTTGACAGAGTCTGGCACAAGGCTCTGTTGGCCAAACTCTCTGCGTATGGTTCCACCCCTTCTCTTTGTTCTCTTATTTCCATTTTACTCTTTGACTGTTATATATCTGTGGTTGTTGACAGTGCAACATCAAGCACATTCCCAGTTACCAGAGGTGTTCCACAGGGTTCTGTTCTTTCACCCACTCTGTTCCTTCTCTTCATCACGATCTTCTGCAGTCCCCATCAACCTCTCTTCTCCATGCCTTTGCCGACGATTCTACCCTTCATTTTTCCTCTACCTTTTCTTCGTAACCTTCATCTGCTACTCGTAATCAGTCTCGTATTGCTCGTTCTTCTACTCTCAACCGATTTGCAAAGGGAATTTGAGTGAGGCACCCAAAGTTTAGTTAAATTTACTGCCTCCAAAGCACAGTATCTGGCTATCTCTTTATCTTCTTCTCCTCCTGATAGCCCTATTGTCTTTGAAACTAACGAAATTTACCCTCTTAAATTTCATCAATATTTTTGGAATCCAGATAGCCTCTAACTTGTTTTGGAGGAATCATATAACCCAAATTTCTAAATCTGCATAAAAAATATTGGTGGCTCTGTTTCGTTTTCGTCATTACTTTTCCTCTTTACGCTAACTTAAAATCTATTAAGGTCTTATCTGTTCCTACTTAGAATAATGCTCGCACATCTGGGTGCTTCTTCTTATACTATTCTCCTTGATAGGGTTGAATCTATGGCAGTCAGACTCATTAATGACCCTTCTCTTACTTTGAATCTGGATTCTCTTTCTCTTCGCCGTAAGGTATCATCCCTTTTTCTTTTCTGTCGTTACTATTTCCATCTCTGGTCTGATGAGTAGGATAGTTGCATCCTTCCTCCACTTCCGAGGCCAGGTAACACTCGCCAAGTGGCCTCATCTCACAAGTACTATGTGGAGATTTGTAGCTCGTATATTGCTCAGTGCAGCTACTGCTTCTTCCCATCCACCTCCAAACTCTGGAACGTTCTTCCTCCTTCTGTCTTTCCTAATTCTTATAACCTGTCTTCCTTTCGAAAAACGGATCCATCGTATCGCAGGGCCTAATCCTGCTATATCTCTAGGTCCTCAGTACTTCGACTATTCATTCAGCCTGTCCTATTCCTATTGTGTATCATTACCTTATATCCGCCATGTCCTTAACCTTTTACTTTTTCTTCGTCTCGATGCTTTCTTCAAGCCCTGGCCTGATGAGGGCAGTCTTCTTGTCTGTCCCGGTGTCACACTCATAAAATATTATGTCTATTTCTCAAAGCATATAAAAAACAACATAAAATTTTCTTTATATTTCGGTCGCAACTGTACTTGCAAATACTTGAATATATATATATATATATATATATATATATATATATATATATATATATATATATATATATATATATATATATATATATATATATATATATATATATATATACAGCATACCTTTTTAATCACTAAGAAGAGCAAATTTCTTTTCCAGTCAATAAAAACTGAGAAGTTTAATGTTTATATTAGGATCAAATAACAGATACAATGCAAAGGCGTCTAATTCAAAATCTTAACTACATCATCTGTACTTATCTGTAATTATTATTACAGCTCTATCAGTACTTGTCACTATAGAAACTTTGCATTCGTTATATATTAGGTACCGCAATGTCATCAAAACGAAGTGTATTTTTTCGACTCCAAGTTTTTCAAAGTGTTTTTCTATAACATTATAATGTTTATATTTTGTGCCAATTTCCGCAAGAGAAAGCACCGAGTTACCTACCATTATTAGAGTAATTTCTGTGAGCATTGGGAACATAAAAGACGATAACTATACCATAAGATCGCACTCTGATGGTGCCATTATAATGCCAACAAGTCAATACCACCTGTCAAATATGATGGAAAGAAAGACGCCCACAAAATATTTTGTTTGCAATGACCCTTCTTACTCATTTATGATATACGGATCACTTCATGTTTCTTCTCCGTATTTAGCCACTGAAGGCGCAAGTTGTTACCTTTACTTGGTGTAGGTCCTAAGCTCAGAGAGAGCTTGTGCCGAAAAGGACACCCCATTATATAGCTAGGCAAATACTAGGATCTAAGTGGTTAGTGAGATACAGCGACTCAATATACATGGGAAGGGCCGCAGATCAAAAGGAAAGGAAGCAATCTCACGCCTCCTCTAAAACCTCAAGGTGTTTATACTGCAATATTTCGCCACACCATATGCCATGAATGCCAGCAGAGTCAAGTTTACAATGACGTATTGAATTTCTTGGGGTTGACCAAGAATGATAAATATTTGAAAGATGAGACTAATATAAAAGATTAAGTTATGGCCAAAGAATGATGAAGTAAATAAGTGCCTACCGATTAAGAACGAAATAAGTTAGCTCGAAGGAATTAAAATGAATCAAAGAAAAGTGTATTTTTACGCAAGGTCCCATGACAGCATGTTCCAGATAGCTCCTTTACAGAATAGAAAAATCTTCTATCGAGGTACAGGTCTCTTGGTCAGAGAGCACCCTCAACATAAGTCTCTGCTTTGATAGCCGAGTTTCCGAAGCTTAATCTTTATCATACTTTGCCGAAAAGAAATTTCTTGAAAAAAGGCGAAGATTATTTATAGCATCCATTCCTTGGAAATGCACCAAGAAATACCATGCATGAGTCTGAACACTCTTTGCTGAAGATACACGTTTAGAAAAAAAATGTATGCAATCCCCCCAGGAAGCGGAGCTTACTCATCTTCGTCATTTTCAAGTGATTTGTTGTCGGCAAAAGTAAGTTTGCTAATCTGTCGATTAAAGTTGACATGCAAAGGCTCGGTTACCTAGACAAAAGGCACATCATGTTGAAGAACACACACACACACACACACACACAGATATATATATATATATATATATATATATATATATATATATATATATATATATATATATATATATATATAGAGAGAGAGAGAGAGAGAGAGAGAGAGAGAGAGATTTGCAATACGGAATAAGAAGGAAATTTTCATCCAAGAGGTACCACCACCTGAAAAAACACCACAAGATAGGACAGCTACGAAATGAAATGTCAAGAAGAATAAAGCCACTAGTGTCGAGGTTTTATTAGTGTAAGCGAACACTTGACGTGTTTACCTAAGTGTTCTGTGCTTTTATAGTGTTTGTTATATTCTTGATCACTACGGACGAACGAGAGGCATTTTCTTTTGGAATCTTGTGGCACAGACAGTTCAAGATGATTAGCAACCAAGACAGCAAATAAATTTATCTATATTATGGTAGAAATGCCCGACTAAGGAGTTGACAGGTCCGCAGTCGAGCTCACCGTGGGGCGCTAGGAAGGGCATCCAGCCTTGATTCCCCAGCCGCACTCTGTTTGTGTCCAACCCCATAACAGTGATACATTAAAATGAGAACTACTTCAGTCATACTTTGATAATGCGATAATCCCTTAAAGCATTCTGCTACGATACTTCAAGCATTCTGAGACCTTTGTAATATTATAAAAGGTAAGAATGATAAGTCTATTTCATAATCCGGCTATTTTTCTTCGTGTTAATTTCCATTTCTTTACCACAGGTACTAATGTGAACAATGATATAAGAGTATTTCGTTTACCCAATTTAAAGAGGTCAAATAAAATCGAAATAGTGTTAAACTTACAAACACTTTTCATACAAAAAGATTCCAAGAAAAAAGTTCATCTGCTTTATGGAAGGCGAGCAAAAGCAATGAGTAATGTATATTTAAACTCTCGAGACCAGTCTCTTCATGAGATTAACAAAGGTAGATATGAAAAATCGACCCACGGGATTTCCTCTCAACTCAGTGCCGGTCATATCTCAAATCAATGGAGAAGGTTAAGTGCCAAAAAAGGCATCCGGATAAAACACCACGAGCCATAGCTAACACGAGTCCCTGAGAAGCAAGTGAGATACAGCGACCTCACATGAACATGGGAAAACCTGCCAATATAATTGGGGGATATAAGAAGAAACACGCCAAGGCACGGTGGACAAAGACCTTGTGACACAACCATAACCTGGATGGAAGACGTTACCAGGGAGTGTCAAGAGAGACATTTTTTAAATTACCAGGGTTTTTGGTGACTAGAGTGGCCTGAAGGAAGATGCTATCAAACAACGCATCATACATGCATATAAAGAGAAGTAAATTATGTTATTGGAGAGAGGACAGGAACAGAAAAGATGACTACTACTACTACTACTACTAGTAAAAGCAGCAGCAGCAGCAGTAGTAGTAGTAGTAGTAGTAGTAGTAGTAGTAGTAGTAGTAGTTGTTGTTGTTGTTGTTGTTGTATTTGTTGTTGTTGTTGTTGTTGTTGCTTATTATTATTATTATTATTATTATTATTATTATTATTATTATTATTATTATTATTATTATTATTATTATTAACATTATTATTATTATTATTATTATTATTATTATTATTATTATTATTATTATTATCATTATTATTATTATTATTATTATTTGCGACATGCTAAAAGAATGTAGTAATATAATCAAATCTGAGCACAAGAATAAGATATTCGTTATTCATTTGTAAATAGGGTGGTCACTAATAGTCTTTGATCAGCTAGGATGTAGTTCACTCTATTAAAATATCAATAAAAAGCTGTGAAAAGAAGCACATTCACAACAGTTATTAGAAAAAACGATGGCATAGAATTAACTCTGTATACATATATGTTTACAACATTGAACAAAAAACAATGACATACATCATCTGGAAGAGCAGAATGCCAAGTCACTACAAAGGAAACCCAGGTGAAAACATATTTTTCCGAAGCATATGCCGAAGGCCACATTGACATATAATCCAGACTGCAAGTCATACAATGACGCAAATGAAGAAATATGCATAATAAATGGAATCACGACTCTCATGGCTTAAAACAGTGGTTCTCAGCTTTTTGGCCCGAGTCCTACCAAATAATATTTGTAGAGATTCGTGACCCCTGCCTTCCCCCGAAGTGCCTCTGACACACACACACACACACACACACACACACACACACACACACACACACACACACACACAGGTAAGGGTAGCCTTCAGGCACATGGACAAGGAAATGTTCAGAAATATTTATGTAACCTATGTGAGGCCAAAACTCGAATATGCAGCCCCCTTTTGGAATCCGCACTTGAAAAAGCACATAGCTAAGCTTGAAAAAGTTCAAAGACATGCCACGAAACTGGTGCCAGAAATACGCAATCTCAGTTATGATGAGAGGCTGAGGGAATTAGACTTACCATCACTCGAAGCTAGAAGAGCGAGGAGGGATATGGTGACAGTCTTTAAATTCCTTCATGGTTATGATAGAGTGGATAGGGATCGATATTTTGATATGGCTGGCTCTAGAACTAGAGGTCATAGTTTGAAGCTTCCTAAGAAGACTTCTTTGCAGGATGTAAGGAAATACTTTTTCAGTGTAAGAGTAGTTGATAATTGGAATTGGCTAAGCGAGGAGGTAGTTAATGGTATCTCAATCCATAGTTTTAAGGACAGGTATGATAAGTATCACCAAGTCTAAAATGGAACCGATCAGGAGACGGGAAGATACGAGCTTTGGGCTCTTTCCCGTAAACACAATTAGGTAATCACAGTATATGTCTATGCCCCGGATCATAAAAAACATAATAACAACAAATATGAGAAGATAAATATTAAAAATACACGTATTGTAGAGTTATTACTTTTTGGTTTTACAGTAACTGAAATTAGTATAATAAGGTTTTGGAATATGCTAGCTATAGTTAGACATCATGAAATGTTACTATAGACCTCTAAAGAATAAGATAATGAAATTGCATGGTGTTACTGCTGTCCCGCTCGGCTCTCATTTCGAGCGTTATTCCTAAGGTTGCGTAACAGTTCGTAGCTAGTTACGGTAAAATAATGAAATATAAAGTAAAAAAAAAAATGTTTTATGTACTGAAATTTTAACATTCAATTTATCATTTGTTTGAGACAATAGTCGACCATAATGCTATTTTTTATTCTTTTTTCTTTTTACATCATCTCCCGACCCCCCAAAAGCATCCCGCAACCCCCCCTGGGGGATCACGACCCTCAGGTTGAGAACCACTATGTTAAGATATGCACTAAGCATTCTTAAACGTTGAAAACCTTATGAAACGGCTTCATGATATCTCGTAATGATGGATGATGTATACACTAGGAGTCACTTGAAGGGGAATTCTGGCCATCTGGTATAGTAAAATCTCATGACTGTGTTTAAATAAAGATACAAGCATATTAGCCTTCGCATTAAAGCTATTTTCAAGGTCATAAAGCTTACTTATAACAACGTAAGACTATGACTTCGTACTGAGGTGTATGTAGAGCACCATAACAGAAGATTATATGAAATCTATTTTCAAGTTAGCATTGAAAAATAACTAACAACATATTTAAAAGTTGTTTTATAATTAATTTCGCACAGCTCAAAGTAATAGACGAAAATTACACTTAGAAATGATTTACGTCATCTACATCATGTAATTTGATCCCAAGCGTTAAAATACGAAGCCGAGTCATGATATTAAGAAATGTCTACATATATGAGAGAAATGAAGATAGGAAATTTAAACTTAGTAATGTGACGTAATATCTACAAGCATTTTATAAACAATATTCCCTTCCCGAAGTAGAGAGAAATGTCGAAAATACAGAGGTGAGGTCGATAGAAATATTAGACAAGATTCTTTGGGTGGGACAATTGACTTGTAGCAGACGTAAATCTGTAGCAAATCTCTAACAGATGCAAATCTGTAGCAGATGCAAATCCGTATTATGGCTGCAAAAAGGATAAGAAAAATAGGATAAACTGGAGAAGACGTACCTCAGTGCCGTCAAATCGAGAGGGCGCCCCCCACGATTGGCCAACTGGAGATAACCTAACCTATCTTAACATGACTTAACCTTTCTTCACCTTACCTAACCTATTTTAAACTAACCTAACTTTACCTAACCTAACCTAAGGTGCTCTATCTCCAGTTGTTTAATTATGAGATGAGTTATATCTCCAGTTGGCAAATTGTGAGGAGTGTTTTCTCCAATTGCAGGTGCTGAAGGTACGTCCTCTCCTGTTTATCCGAAAAAATACATTGATCACAAAAAATATCAAATGAGGTGGGGATGACCAATACCTTCATTCAGAATTAAAAGGAAGACAGGAGAAATTTATACATAACAGAAAAAAAAACTGTGAAACTGTACGTAAAGGTCTCGTGAAACATGGCGTTCATCTTCATAAACAAAGGCCCGATTTCTTAATCAGTGTAAACCTAGGATACCATATTGTTAGTTAGCTAGACACACAAATGGATTTCATAAACGCATCTGACGCGGTTCTGTACATGGCTAGGATCCCCCATGGGGGGGATCTAGCCATGCACAGAACCACGTCAGATGCGTTTATGAAATCCATTTTTGTATCTAGCTAACTAACAATATGGTATCCAAAGTTTACACTGCTTAAGAAATCGGGCCAAAATCTCACCGGAAAGACTAAATATAAGAAGACAGTGAAAAAGATCAAGCATATTCAACCAATAATACACCAGCCATCATTTTTTTTTTTTTTTGTTAACAAGTAAACATAATAACTTTGCACATGAATTCTTCGGTACAAAAGCACAGTCAAAGTAAACTGAAGTTTTGCTCATCTTGCCATTTAGGGAGTTTATTTTCTCCCACTATTGATTTTCACTTCAGAGCGCTCGACTCGGAAGTTGCCAGACCCACGCTCGAGCCCACCTTGGAGAGCTAAGAAGGGCATCCAGCCTTAATTCCCCAACCTCAGTCTGTCTGTGTCTACCCTCATATTGGGGACTAACAGTGACACATAAAATGAGGATTAGTTAAGAGGCATTTCACTGTTACAGTGATAGTTCAGGGGAAATTGTTAAGAGAAAAAACTAATCTAAGAATTGTATTTCACGACATATATCTGGAGTAGCCATTTCCTGGGCATATATAATAGTCAAGTTTGATGGACAGATATTTAGAACACAATATAATGCACAAAAATATACTACACTTTATAGTAATTATATAAAAATATAATGTATTCCCAAAGCTATCATCTATGTATTATACTGCTAAGTATGTATTTTCATTTTGGAGACAAAAACCATGAATGAGTAACAATATAAAAATATCCCAGAACTTTTTTTTTAATAGAAATAAATTAATAAATACAACCTTATGAAATATCCAAATATTTTCCATAACTTTCTTACAGAATTTTTCACCTCTACCGTTTCGAACAAAAGCCTTCAAAACGTGGGTAGACTCTAGTGGACAAATGATTGTGTTGTCCAGTTTGTTAAACTTTAATCGCCTCCTTTATTGGCTCCGAAATGTGGTTACGTCATATCCAGAGGAAAGAAAGCGACTCTTGGTCAGGAAAAAGGAGACAGTTGGCCACTCATAAAGAAAGACATTTGAAACAAGCCATTCTCCGAAGCAACTATAAAAAGGAGTTGATATTAAATAATATAGCTAGCCATTAATAAAAAAATAAGTTAAAATAATAGTAATAATAATAATAATAATAATAATAATAATAATAATAATAATAATAATAATAATAATAATAATTATTATTATTATTATTATTATAATAATAATAATAATAATAATAATAATAATAATTTTTATCATCATAATCATCATCATCATTATCATCATCATTTTACAATCAATGGATGATTCTCTTCACTTACCACTTTCCGTTTTATAATTACCGTAGAGTAAATATTCAAACCTGGTACATTTTAAAATGACACCATCAGTACTGACTTTCCTGCAAAAACGATACTTAGCTGAAAATCGACTGACTCCTTTTATAATGAATACTGAGTACACGGAAACGAAGGCCATATTAATGACAGTTGTCAGAGACAAGAATTATTAAAAAAAAAAATTTGTTAAAAAACTACGCAGCTGTCCCCATTTTCAAAACTTGCGCTGTCTCTTCTACTTATTGTAGTCAGCTATAGAAAACGGCAAATTCCAGGCACGATATACATACAAAAAGAAAGGGAATCTCTGGAACTCCCATCCTGCTTCCATCTCTCCTAACTCTTTATGACTTTTTTTTTTAATTTCAAAAACTGATCTATCTGCATCTAATGGCCTAATCCTGCCTTATTTCAAGGTCTCCATTACTTTGGATATTCCTTCAGTCTTTTTTTTTTTTATTATTTATTATTCACTCAATGCTGCCTTGTCGTTAGGATGCTACTTTTTCTTAAATATTTCATGGTGCTTGGGCCCAATGAGGGCAATTTTCTTTGCCTGTCCTGGTGTCACGCTTATAAACAAAAAGTTTATTCTGAAAAAAGACAAACATATATCATAAAGTAAAATCTGAGATTCAAAAAGGGACAGAAAAATGCTTAGTGACTTAAAACAGTTATGAAAATATTGGAAAAGTTTATAAGGAAAGAAGTTCAACACATCAGAAATAAAATACCTTTATTTATAAGAAAAGAAAAATAACTAGCAATATTAAGACAACCAGGAATACAAACCATAAAAACAGTATAACATAAAAAGGTTACAAATTACAGATACAAGAAAAGACAGTTATATAAAAAACGGATCTCATGCCAGCGTAAGAGCGTTCAAGGGCATGATTAAGTGGGATTCAGTTTAAGTAACCAGAGAACACATGTGTACAAAGCAGACTATATTATGCCTCACTGGGGTTCACTTTAAATAACCAGAGAACATATATATATATATATATATATATATATATATATATATATATATATATATATATATATATATATATATATATACAAAGAAGACTACATTATACCTTATTTTAACATATGCAAACTCAAAAATCTACATACAGCTCTTTCTTTGTACAAAATAGTACGTAGAAATGCTTTTTCTTTCCATACATGTCCCTCAGCATAATCGCTAATACGAGTGAGTTTAGTAGTTCTGAACAAATCCCTCCCCCTCTGGTCTCATGCATGCCTAGTTACACCACATAATGACATAGGAGGAGTCACGGGGAAGGGGTGTTCGTAATTTTGTTGGAAGAATTTACTGCCTAAGAGAAAGATATGCAAGTGGCAGGGAGAACATAAAAAGTTTACAATGAATATCATATTACAAAACAGAGAAATAACAAAAACAAAAAACTTTGAAAGGCAGTAAATCCAAATCTTGGAAAATTTGAGATTGGAGGGGTAGACAACTTCACACAAAGAGGGACACGCTATGGAATAAGTCAACTTACTATCCCATGCAATATTCTCAGTACCAGCAAGTTGTTTTTTTTATTTTACCTATTTTCAAAAATTCTTTATTTCAATGTCTAATGTTAAATTCTGTAACAGCCTACGAAACTGGCTCTTCTTACTTTTTCTTGACTAGACAAAGTCATTGACTTGTATCTTCGAAATTATCTCTCTTCTCACGTAAATACCCCATAATAAAATTTCGGTACATTAAAACCAATGAGGAATTTCAGTAATTTACAAATATGTAAGAAAAATGAAGGGCAAAGTCTTGAAAATTAATACACCATGAATTTACAAGATAAATTCTTAAGCCATACAAGGTTTCTAGTCTGTTCTAAAGTAACTTTCGATATCTTAACAGAAGTAAATCGTAAAATTACACATTATAAAGATAAAAAAAAACTAAGACAGCGTCCTTTATGGTTTCGCTTTTCATCCCCCAAGTCAAGAATTATATGTTTCGAATATCATTAAGTCCTTAACAAATACTATAAAATTTCTCTCTCTCTCTCTCTCTCTCTCTCTCTCTCTCTCTCTCTCTCTCTCTCTCTCTCTCTTTCTA
>JAXCGZ010023043.1:30000-37500 GCA_037179515.1 Halocaridina rubra
AAATTGAATCAATTGCTATTTGCGAATTATACTGTACTGGTGGCTGATACAGAGAATGAACTGAATCATTTGGTGACTAAGTTTGTTGGGGTATGTGATAGAAGGAAGTTGCGGGTGAATATTGGAAAAGGAAAGTCATGAGGTGCACGAGGTGTGGTAATGTTGGCAGATTGAATAGCGAGTTGCTTGAACAAGTTGAGAGTTTTAGGTATCTGGGTTTGTATGTATCAAGGAGTGGACTAGTGGATATATATATATATATATATATATATATATATATATATATATATATATATATATATATATATGATCGGCTTTACTTCACGGATTCCCTTTTCTACTAAGGGATAGCACGGTGCCTTTTTGCAAAAGAGTTTGGTTTTGGCAGGTGCAATCGTACCCTGAATGTTTGCCCTTTCTAACCTCAGACCATAGCAGTCAACGAACTATCGACCTGATGCCTCAAAGTCGCGGATGCTACCACTCTGTCGTGGCCATCTCTCTCTCTCTCTCTCTCTCTCTCTCTCTCTCTCTTCTCTCTCTCTCTCTCTCTCTTTCACACACACACACACACCACACACACACACACACACACACACACACTAAGTCTAAAAATGGAACCGATCAGGAGACGGGAAGATACGAGCTTTGGGCTCTTTCCCGTAAACACAATTAGGTAATCACAATTAGGTAATCACACACCGCGCGTTCAGTGACACACGGAATTGCTCCTCTTAAATTTTAAACTGTTTCGAGTGACTAAAGTGCTTAGTGGAAAACTTTACCATAATTTCCAAAAATCTGAAATCCTGCAGAGTATTGTGAGTACAAAAACTAATATTTGTTGTAAGACGAGACTGTTCATATTAAAGGAAAAAAATTGAGAACTATTTCGTGAGGAAGAGAGAGAAGCTGCCGTCCAGTTTCTGCCTTGAGGGAAATCTAGAAGAGTTGCCAGACGTGGAGCCTCACACCACATTACCTAATTTTTTGTGTAAACTGGGGAAAGCTCTTAAGCCGTTTTACCTGATCCTGTGGTTCTATATATTGTTAAAAACAGTATCCTTCCCATTTATATTAACTAGTTAGTTAGTTTGATACACGAAAAAATTGAATAATAAAAGAAAAAAAAAATACCAAATACCCACCTGTCAACAGTACTGAGTTAAGTTGCCAAGTAGTACAGCAGTCCTATTTTCTTCATTTTTTTTGCTTTTCTTTTAGCTTTCTCGTTTGCTATTTTGTTATTTTGTATATATATTGAGTTAAATGTAAAGTCTAAATCCCGTGATAACATATCTTGGTTAGCAAGTCAGTTTATCAGTTAGGAAGAATATATAACAGAAACAGGTGGGTGCCACCTCGAACACAAATTCGAATTTTCCTTCAGGTTTGACTTTTGTTTTTCTTTTTCTTTTTATACTTAAATTACCATGGTCAAGTTTTTAAGTTAAGATGTGTGTTACCAGAAAGGAGACAAACTGAGTCACTAAATAGCACTTATATGGAGATATAAAAATTCTGTGTGAAGGTAAATTAGAAGTTTTTCTCTTTTCTTTTTTTTTTCCTCTTTCTCGTCTTCTTTCTATATTCTGTGAGAGGGAGAACATAAAAATGAAGCCATCTCTGTCCCAAACCTCTCCCACCCATGGGTCGGGAGAAGGGGTAGTCATCAGAGGACTTAAACAGAGAATCAAGAAGTTAGAGGAAATGGTTACAAGCCTTGATGATAAAATTCGGAATATGGATGGAGAAATAAAAGAGAATGAAACACTCAGAGAACAAATAAGATCTTTGGAGGAAGCAAATAAAGCACAAGGGCAGGAGAGAAAGGAACTAGAAAAAAGAATAAAGAAGCTGGAAGGGGAAAAGAGTCAACTAGAATCTAGAATTTCTAATCAAGAAGATAAAAACAAACAGCTAAATGACAACCTAAAGGAATTAGATGTTAGTTCACTGCTATCTTCTGAGAGAGACGAGATTGCTGCTTGGAATGTTCAGATTAAGGAAAACATTGAACAGTTCAGAAAAGAGTTCCAGGAGCTGAATATGGAAAATGATGCCATGAAAACGTCCTTTGCTGATGCACTAAAGGGGAATGTGGCAGTAAAAGAGGCTGTAAAGGTGGTGGCACTGGAAAACATACAAACAGTTGACTATAAAGAGACAGTAATCGAAAAAATGAAAGACGTTGTGATGGAAAGGGCAAACCCACTCATCAGACAGGCACTTGATAAGGAGAAGACAGTGGTAATCTCAGGCATAAGTGAATCCCAGGAGCCAACATGGCAGGGGAGACTTGAAGAAAATAAAGCTAGGGTTGTAGACCTGATAAGAAAGCTTGGAGTAGTATGTGGTCCTGAGGATATTGTAAACATACACCAACTAGGTAAATATTCGAGGGAAGGAAAGCCGAGACCAACAAAAGTAACCTTTGAGAGAGGGGAGACATGTAGGGAAATATTGTTGAGAAAAAAGTCTAAAAGACCTTCAAGAATGCAAAGAAGTGTTCATTAGACGATACAGAACACAGGAAGAGATGGGAAAGATCAAAAACTTGTTGCAAGAGGCAAGAAGGTTAAATGATGAAAGAAATGAAGAAGAGAAGAAAAATTTTCGTTACGGAATACTTCCAGACAAAGGGGAGATAAAGAAGATAATGACAGAAGATCAGGGGATGGGGCCTCATTAAGATTGTTATACACAAATGCTGATGGATTAGCTGGTAAGGCAGTAGAATTAAAAGATAGGATTCACAACAGTAAGGCAGATATAGTAGCAATTACAGAGACTAAGTTGAGTGAGGACATAAACAGTGTCACAGTTTTTCCTAAGGGCTTCAGAATACTAAGGGTCGAAAGATCTGAGAGGACTGGTGGAGGGATAGCACTGCTCATAAGTGAGAGGATTCAAGTTGAAGAGATAAACTTGGCTATAGAAAGTGAGTTCAGGGAATTTCTTGTTGCTCGCATAAATACTGGGTCAGAGAGCATTATAATAACTGTTGTATGCAACCCACCAAGGAACCAAAATAGGCTTGAAATTTATGAGGAAAGTCATATAGGTACGATTGAAGTCATAAACTCAGTTGTTAACATGGCGCGGGAGAAAAAATGTAGGATTTTGATTATGGGAGACTTTAATCATAAAGAGATAGATTGGATAAATCTTGACCCACACAGTGGTGAGGACTCCTTTGGGGCAAGATTCCTAGATTGCGTACAAGGGAATTTCCTACACCAACATGTAATGGAACCAACAAGAGCCAGGGGTGGGGATGAGCCATCACTACTTGATCTGGTGTTCACAGATAATGTGTTGGATATTGAAAATATTGAGTATGAACCACCAATTGGAAAGAGTGACCACTGTGTGTTGTTGATGGAGTATATCATTGAAGACATTCTTCCTGAGAGTAGAGGCACTGAGGACATGAGGAGGAACTATCAGAAAGGAGATTACATCAAAATGAATGAGCTTTTTGCAGTTATTGACTGGAGAACCTTATTTTACAACAAATCTGTACAAGAAATGTATGACATCTTTTGTGAGAAATATGGGAAGATAGTAGATTGCTGCATACCTGTCACCAAAGTAGGTGTAATTCATGCCAGAGAGAAATGGTTCGAAAATGGGTGTAAAAGAGCTAAGGAGTGGAGAGACAAATGCTGGAAAAGGTATAGGAGGAGAAAAAACATAAATGCCTGGCAAACCTACAAAAGAGCAAGAAATGACTACCTAAGTAAAAGGAGAGAGGCAGAGAAAGATTATGAGAGGGACATCACCAGGAAGGCTAAAGAAAATCCCAAGCTTTTCCACAGCTTTATCAGAGGAAAACTGAAGGTAAAAGAACAGGTTTTAAGGCTAAAGAGAGCGGATGGCAGCATCACTGAGATGGACGAAGAGATCTGCAAAGAATTGAACAAGGAGTTTCAGTCAGTATTTACAGTAGAAAATACCCCACCCCCTCAGATTGCAGTGATAGAAGCTCAAGGGCCGGTATTAGAGAACATCAACCTTACAGCCACAGAGGTATGCAAAGCGCTGATGGATTTAGATGTTCATAAAGCTACAGGTCCTGATGACATATCCCCTCATGTGCTTAAAAAATGCGCAAACACAATATCAGTGGCACTAAGTATCATATTTAAGGAGTCATTGGAGTCGGGGGAGATTCCAAGATGCTGGAAACAAGCAAATGTGATACCTATCTTCAAAAAAGGAAGGAGGGATACGGCTCTGAACTATAGACCAGTTTCCTTGACCAGCATAGTTTGCAAACTTATGGAGAAACTACTAAGGAAACATATCTCTCTTCACTTGGAATCCTTCAACTTTTTGTCAGTGAGGCAACATGGCTTCAGAGAAGGAAGATCAACAGTAACAAACTTATTAGAATTTTATGATGAGGTAAGCCAAATCTTACAGGAAAGAGAGGGCTGGGCAGATTGCATATTCCTAGACTTCCAGAAAGCGTTTGACACTGTTCCACATGGGAGACTTATTAGGAAGCTGCAATCAATGGCTAGAATAGGTGGAAATGTCTTGGAATGGATAAAAACTTACTTAGAAGGAAGGGAACAGAGGGTTAGAGTAAGACACTCAGTGTCTGAATGGAGAAGAGTTAGTAGTGGAGTTCCACAGGGTTCAGTTTTAGGGCCACTTTTGTTCCTTGTATATGTAAATGACCTACCAGAGTCTGTAAATTCATTCATGAATATGTTTGCAGATGATGCAAAGATTGTGAAGAAAGTAAAAAACGAGAACAATGGTAGAGAACTTCAGGAGGATCTAAATAATCTGCATGAGTGGTCAGAAAAGTGGCTAATGAAATTCAATACCTCAAAATGTAAGGAAATGAGAATGGGTACAAGTGCAAGAAGGCCCAAGCTTGACTACTCGGTGGCTGGAGTACAACTTCAGGAGACAGAAAATGAGAGAGATCTAGGAGTAAACATATTGGCAGATTTGTCTCCAGAAATACATATAAATGGCGTAGTAAGGGCAGCATATGCATTCTTATCAAATGTAAGGGTAGCCTTCAGGCACATGGACAAGGAAATGTTCAGAAATATTTATGTAACCTATGTGAGGCCAAAACTCGAATATGCAGCCCCCTTTTGGAATCCGCACTTGAAAAAGCACGTAGCTAAGCTTGAAAAAGTTCAAAGACATGCCACGAAACTGGTGCCAGAAATACGCAATCTCGGTTATGATGAGAGGCTGAGGGAATTAGACTTGCCATCACTCGAAGCTAGAAGAGTAAGGGGGGATATGGTGACAGTCTTTAAATTCCTTCATGGTTATGATAGAGTGGATAGGGATCGATATTTCGATATGGCTGGCTCTAGAACTAGAGGGCATAGTTTGAAGCTTCGGAAGAAAACTTGTTTGCAGGATGTAAGGAAATACTTTTTCAGTGTAAGAGTAGTTGATAATTGGAATTGGCTAAGCGAGGAGGTAGTTAATGCTACCTCAATCCATAGTTTTAAGGACAGGTATGATAAGTATCACTAAGTCTAAAAATGGAACCGATCAGGAGACGGGAAGATACGAGCTTTGGGCTCTTTCCCGTAAACACAATTAGGTAATCACAATTAGGTAATCACACACACACACACACACACGCACACACACACACATAGAAGCTCAAGGGCCGGTATTAGAGAACATCAACCTTACAGCCACAGAGGTATGCAAAGTGCTGATGGATTTAGATGTTCATAAAGCTACAGGTCCTGATGACATATCCCCTCATGTGCTTAAAAAATGCGCAAACACAATATCAGTGGCACTAAGTATCATATTTAAGGAGTCACTGGAGTCGGGGGGATTCCAAGATGCTGGAAACAAGCAAATGTGATACCTATCTTCAAAAAGGGAAGGAGGGATACGGCTCTAAACTATAGACCAGTTTCCTTGACCAGCATAGTTTGCAAAGTTATGGAGAAACTACTAAGGAAACATATCTCTCTTCACTTGGAATCCTTCAACTTTTTGTCAGTGAGGCAACATGGCTTCAGAGAAGGTAGATCAACAGTAACAAACTTATTAGAATTTTATGATGAGGTAAGCCAAATCTTACAGGAAAGAGAGGGCTGGGCAGATTGCATATTCCTAGACTTCCAGAAAGCGTTTGACACTGTTCCACATGGGAGACTTATTAGGAAGCTGCAATCAATGGCTAGAATAGGTGGAAATGTTTTGGAATGGATAAAAACTTACTTAGAAGGAAGGGAACAGAGGGTTAGAGTAAGACACTCAGTGTCTGAATGGAGAAGAGTTAGTAGTGGAGTTCCACAGGGTTCAGTTTTAGGGCCACTTTTGTTCCTTGTATATGTAAATGACCTACCAGAGTCTGTAAATTCATTCATGAAATGTTTGCAGATGATGCAAAGATTGTGAAGAAAGTAAAAAACGAGAACAATGGTAGAGAACTTCAGGAGGATCTAAATAATCTGCATGAGTGGTCAGAAAAGTGGCTAATGAAATTCAATACTTCAAAATGTAAGGTAATGAGAATGGGTACAAGTGCAAGAAGGCCCAAGCTTGACTACTCGGTGGCTGGAGTACAACTTCAAGAGACAGAAAATGAGAGAGATCTAGGAGTAAACATACTGGCAGATTTGTCTCCAGAAATACATATAAATGGCATAGTAAGGGCAGCATATGCATTCTTATCAAATGTAAGGGTAGCCTTCAGGCACATGGACAAGGAAATGTTCAGAAATATTTATGTAACCTATGTGAGGCCAAAACTCGAATATGCAGCCCCCTTTTGGAATCCGCACTTGAAAAAGAACATAGCTAAGCTTGAAAAAGTTCAAAGACATGCCACGAAACTGGTGCCAGAAATACGCAATCTCAGTTATGATGAGAGGCTGAGGGAATTAGACTTACCATCACTCGAAGCTAGAAGAGTGAGGGGGGATATGGTGACAGTCTTTAAATTCCTTCATGGTTATGATAGAGTGGATAGGGATCGATACTTTGATATGACTGGCTCTAGAACTAGAGGTCATAGTTTGAAGCTTCGTAAGAAAAGTTCTTTGCAGGATGTAAGGAAATACTTTTTCAGTGTAAGAGTAGTTGATAATTGGAATTGGCTAAGCGAGGAGGTACTTAATGCTATCTCAATCCATAGTTTTAAGGACAGGTATGATAAGTATCACTAAGTCTAAAATGGAACCGATGAGGAGACGGGAAGATACGAGTTTTGGGCTCTTTCCCGTAAACACAATTAGGTAATCACACACACACACACACACACACACACACACACACACACACACACACACACACACACACACACACACACACACACACACACACATATATATATATATATATATATATATATATATATATATATATATATATATATATATATATATATATATATATATATATATATGTTCGTTCCGGTTTTACGTCACGGACTCCCTTCTCTATCAAGGGCTGGACGGTTGCCTTCTTGCAAAAGACTTGCTTGGTAGATGT
>JAXCGZ010023043.1:42500-52500 GCA_037179515.1 Halocaridina rubra
CAAAAGTATTATGCTATAATCTTGGAAAGTGAAATGTTGAACATTCTTCCTGTTATTGTCTTTTATTTATTTTTCAGTTCTGGAGGACAAGCATTCCCGGTAGGTGTTCCCCGGCGTATCGTAAAAGTGACTAATGGGGCGACGCGAGGGGACTGAGAATACCCCCACGCGAAATTTTCTAGGTTGGGCTTTGGCACTACCATTACCCCCTTACAAAGGGAGTTACGGTCTGTGTCTATGATTGGATAAGTTTGGCTGTAGTATCTACACGACGTCTGTAGTAATGGTCGTTACAGCGATAATGACGGATGATTCTAATCTTGTACGTGTCATAATAATACTCTGCATTGGTTGAAGTTTTTCAAGGTGAACTGCAGACAAACTTGACATAATCACGACATTGTAAATACTGCAGAACTTATTGTATAAGTTTAGCGAAGTCAACAGTTATAATACTACGACTATGGCTTATTAAGCAAATACCACAAATTACTGTTCTGACACTTGATGTTGCTTTTATTTTATCTTCTGGCTTATAACCTCATCTATTCTGATGAATATCCTCAAAATATTCATATTTAGCACTTTTACAACAGGACCTCTTCCCAACAAAGCAAAGAAGTTGCAGCGCTTAACAAAGAAATAGATCCAACATCGTGAAACATACTTGAATTTATACCAAGTTCTGAGAGCCCAGAAGGATATTTTAAACCTACTTGAAAACGTTTTTTTCTCTCATAAAATATACTTGTAATTCTTCAAAAGTGTCATTCACTTTAGAATGCCATTTCCAAAAACAAGACGAAGCCTATAAGCCGAAATATCGTCCATCATCCAATTAAATACGATTTTTTTTTCTTCAGTATAATCACTATGGAGATAATAATTCCTGTTGAACCCATATGACTGGTGAGGCATAATATATGTAGATGATGGATAGTGAGATATTTCCGGCAAAGTAACGTTTTACTCTCGGAACCGTAACGTCGGGGTCTGTACCCTACCCTACGTAAACACGTATTTTGAACGGCTAAGGAAGAACATTTAACACGTATTGTCAGCTTCCCTTTTTTTCCCTATTGAACAACCACAATAGAAACACCGGAAACCCACTGCGCAGATGCCAAGTATGAGTTATTTCGCCCTTCAACGAAACACGTGCGAATTAATAGACTAATGACGAAGTCGCGTGCACACCACATCGTGGGATACACGAGGGAAAGAAACAAAGAAAGATCATAGTCAGTCCTCGACAGGGAGGGGAAAAAGTACGAGAGTACAATGAAAGCAATGGCGGAGCTGGAAAATATTTCTATTGGAAAAAAAAATAAAAAAAATACTAATTTAAAAATGTTACCCTACGTATATTGTTTTTATCAAAACAAAACTAAGAGTACTCTGGAACTCTCTTAAGGCCCACAGAAAGGAAGGAGAATAACAGAACGAAGCAGAAGAGTGATTTTGACTCTTTGTTCTTAAAACATATTATTTTTTTTTATTTGTGATTCGTTTTCTTTAATCAACGATGTCAGACAATTAGCATTAAAACTTTCCATGAAATACTGAAAGGAATTACGTTAGGGATTTATTTTTAAGAGTGAGTAAGCAAAACATGAAAACATTTTGGATAAAACTCTAAGAGGTTAAAGAATGAAACCCTTTTGATATCATTAGAAAAATTCTTACGTTCATAACCTTCCTCTAGAGACATTGTACTACACAATGAGTTTACAAAAGAGTGTCAGGATATATTGTGAGAAAATATTTCTTTTGTGAATATAGAGCAAAATCTCTCACTGAAGACAATATCTTAACCTGACGAATCTAACCTACCGTGAGAAGGGGGGGGATATCGTCTTCCGGGGTGCGCAATCCTGATACCAGCAATTCGAAGACGGCGAAAAAGTCAATCTGAACAAATTTGTCTGGAGTAAGTGAGCAGTTATTTTACTGAGAGGAGGAAAGTTATTTCTATTTCTTTTGTGATACATTATTCCCCATTATTAACTCTAATGAAAATGGGGACCGCCGTAGTGTAACTGGTGGAATGCTCAACTCGGGAGTGACGGACCCACTCGCGAGCCCACGATGGGGGATAGGAAGAGTATTGATCCCCCGGCTGTAATCCATCTGTGTTCACCTACAAATAGGAACTAATAGTGAAACAGAAAACGAAAAAATATACCTCTCATGACAATGATGTCAGTTTCACTGCTTGATTATGTTTTAGTCTTTAACTCATCTGTACGTACTTGTTTGTTCAACAAATATAAATGGCAACAATCACAGAATTCTCAACGAGTCACAGTATATGAAGCACATTACTATGCAATTTTATGCGTGAGAGGCTCATTACGTGTGTTACTGCACAAGACAACTGTAGTACAGCAAGGCTTTACATCATTCTCCTTTTGTTTGAGTATTAGAACAACACTGAATGTTTTATTATATACAACAGCATGTCAAGCGCAGCAGGAAAGAAGGGGGGTGTGTGTGTGTGTGTGTGTGTGTGTGTGTGTGTGTGTGTGTGTGTGTGTGTGTGTGTGTGTGTGTGTGTGTGTGTGTGGGAGAGAGAGAGAGAGAGAGAGAGAGAGAGAGAGAGAGGAGAGAGAGGAGAGAGAGAGAGAGAGAGAGCGCACTAATAAACATGCAATAAAAAGACATCTTGCAGAGAGCTTTCCTTTCCTAAACACTGAAGGAAAGACATTCGACTGTATATTTAATCCGTTTTGTTGTTCCACTCTAAATATTCCACTCTGCCACTTCCAGAACTTTGCAAATATAACTTCGAAAAGAAGTATGCACCCACCATCAGTTCTCTTTTACCTCCCCACCCCCAATACCCGACTGACCGGCATTTGTGTGTGTGTGTGTGTGTGTGCTTGTGTGTGCGTGTGTGTGCGTGTGTGTATGTGTGTGAGTGTTTGATATATATATATATATATATATATATATATATATATATATATATATATATATATATATATATATATATAGAGAGAGAGAGAGAGAGAGAGAGAGAGAGAGAGAGAGAGAGAGAGAGAGAGAGAGAGAGAGAGAGAGAGAGAGAGCAAATTTGGAATTAGATACCGCCTTCATACCTAATTCTGCCCAGTAAAAGAACAACCCAATTTCCAGAGTATATTTTTGTATATAATTTTAAATCTTTACTCATTAGCTTTGGCATATAAATAAGTTTGTGTTTTAGATAAAATTTGGCTATATTACTCTTTTACTCAACTTTTTCTTCAATGATCTCTCTCTCTCTCTCTCTCTCTCTCTCTCTCTCTCTCTCTCTCTCTCTCTCTCTCTCTCTCTCTCTCTCTCTCTCCTCTCTCTCTCTCTCCCCATGTAATGCATAAGACGATATTTTATTCGTGAAAGTGATTCTCTGGTTTTTAATTAAAAAAATAATAAAGGAAAAGTATCCCTAAATATTCTCGTTAACATACAAATACTGTTCACCAATTAACTTTACGGTCTTTTTTAAATCAGTAAGTAAAAATAAATCCATATACTGAATTGAGTGTCGAAGAAGGAAGCTGGATGGACAAACCCTGTCTAGTCGGCTTTTCCCTCTTGGGTATCTAGGACTGTCACTAGCAAGAATAACATCAGTGATTACTTTCAACATCCTGCTTACTGCATTCACACACACACACACACACACACACACACACACACACACACACACACACACACACACACACTATATATATATATATATATATATATATATATATATATATATATATATATATATATATATACTCCGTTGTCTGTTGTTTTCCCTCCGTATTCAAAATAATTACACACACACACACACACACACACACACACACGTGTGTGTGTGTGTGTGTGTGTGTGTGTGTGTGTGTGTGTGTGTGTGTAATTATTTTGAATACGGAGGGAAAACAACAGACAACGGAGTACCTTATCGCATATGAATATATTTATCTCACCATATTCAGAAGCTTAGCTGAAAATACTCGTAAACGCTAAGGTACTCAGTTGCTCCTGTCTTCCTTAGGTAGTCAAGTAATTTTTTTACAATATTCATGTATTTTTCGTGTGTGTGTGTGTGTGTATATATATACATACATACATACATACATACATACATACATACATACATACATGCACACACACACACACACACACACACACACACACACACACACACACACACACACACCACACACACACACACACACACTATATATATATATATATATATATATATATATATATATATATATATATATATATATATATATATATATATATATATATATGATGGACACACCAGATATGTAATTAACAAGGCACCGACTTCAATCCAACAAATTGGGACGACTGACAATGCCCTTAATGAACATAAGCTGAGACACTGAACAAAGAAATTTTAATTAATCGATACAGAAACAAGTCCTTCTGCAAAAGATGCGCATGGCCATATTATTTCTGGGCTCTTCATTATTACACAGGATTCTTTGTATCTCATTTCTCTTCCTATTATGAGGACACTCTTACAAAGAGCATTTTTACAAATGAAAAACCTGCTGATAATTAACATCCACAACAACGTGAACTACAAGTGAAGGCTGTCTAATAACACTTCCAAAAGATAAAAGTATATACATTATGTTTTTATGGTAAAATAAATTGATCCCGAGACTTTCGGAGATTACTACCTCCATCAACTGGGGTGGTCACATCTGATCAGTGGTAACTATCCCAGTTGATGGAGGCAGTAGTCTCCGAAAGTCTAGGGACCAATTTAATGTACCTTAAATATGTGCTGTGTAAGACTTTCTTGGGGGGTTTAATGGACATTAAACAAATTGATAGCACAAAGATAAATACAGGTCAGCTAAGAAGGAAAAATGAAACGGCGAAGTGGTGAAATGTTTCAGATTGTGTTTCAGTCCATCTTCAGGTGGACAAAAATAGTCTTACAGAGAGAAAAAAGTCATGATATAATAGAATTACATTATTTCTTACACACTTGAGACACAACCACCCATCCACACACACACACTTGAAAAAGCACATAGCTAAGCTTGAAAAAGTTCAAAGACATGCCACGAAACTGGTGCCAGAAATACGCAATCTCGGTTATGATGAGAGGCTGAGGGAATTAGACTTGCCATCACTCGAAGCTAGAAGAGTAAGGGGGGATATGGTGACAGTCTTTAAATTCCTTCATGGTTATGATAGAGTGGATAGGGATCGATATTTCGATATGGCTGGCTCTAGAACTAGAGGTCATAGTTTGAAGCTTCGGAAGAAAACTTGTTTGCAGGATGTAAGGAAATACTTTTTCAGTGTAAGAGTAGTTGATAATTGGAATTCGCTAAGCGAGGAGGTAGTTAATGCTACCTCAATCCATAGTTTTAAGGACAGGTATGATAAGTATCACTAAGTCTAAAAATGGAACCGATCAGGAGACGGGAAGATACGAGCTTTGGGCTCTTTCCCGTAAACACAATTAGGTAATCACAATTAGGTAATCACACACTATATATATATATATATATATATATATATATATATATATATATATATATATATATATATATATATATATATATATATATATATATATATATATATAGAGAGAGAGAGAGAGAGAGAGAGAGAGAGAGAGAGAGAGAGAGAGAGAGAGAGAGAGAGAGAGAGAGAGAGAGAGAGAGAGTCTAGGACTTGATGATTTTATCCTCTAATGTATGTGCGAGTAAGAATTTTAACACTGGATAGGCTAAACTCCTGTCTGAGAGAGAAAAGGAAGAGAAGAAGTTGTTTTAGTTGAACAGCTGAGAAATTGTGGGCTGCATACATGCTTGGCACACCGGATCAATGGCATAAGGCATCCTCCTCCACCCCCTCCACCTCCTCCTCCTCTTCATGGATTCCTAGTAGTGAAGGCCGTACGCTTACTCTCTACGCAAGCTCTCACTCTCCCTCACTTCCACTTTCCACACACATAATTTACGTCCATAAAACTTAACATATGGTTGGTTAAACATACCTATAAGTACATAAATATATTTTGTCCGTTACCTGTGTGTGTACGTGTAGTGCGTGTGCGAAAGTGTGTAAGTATGCACACACATATATGTGAACACACACACACAATATATATATATATATATATATATATATATATATATATATATATATATATATATATATATATATATATATATATAATGATAAGTTACGAGAAAGTCTGACCCCTTTATTCCCTGTGTCTTACTTAGTTCTCGGTAATAAGGAAATAAATTGGGAAGTAGAGTACAAATCCATACTCCGCTATTTACTTTAGTATTGGTCATTAATTTTGTTGTTCTCAATCCCAAAGGGAAGTCAGGTGAATGATTATTACTTTTTAAATCTGAATTGACATGGTGCTCTCTCTCTCTCTCTCTCTCTCTCTCTCTCTCTCTCTCTCTCTATATATATATATATATATATATATATATATATATATATATATATATATATATATATACATATGTATATGTGTGTGTGTGTGTATCCCTCTCTCTCTCTCTCTCTATCTATCTATCTATCTATCTATCTATCTATCTATCTATCTATATATATATATATATATATATATATATATATATATATATATATATATATATATATATATATCCCTCTCTCTGTCTATCTATCTATCTATCTATCTATCTATCCATCCATCCATCCATAAATCAATCTGTCTATATATCTAAATATCTATTTATTTATCTATCTATCTATCTATATATATATATATATATCTATCTGTCGTTATAATAATAATAATAATAATAATAATAATAATAATAATAATAATAATAATAACAATAATAATAATGATAATTATAATAATGATAATAAATAAGTGAATAAATAAATAAAAAAACCTAAATAACTAAATACTGTCGTGTATATAATTGAAAAGGGCATTTTGCTCTTTCCTTTGATTTTGACCTTTTTTTTCTTTATAGATATATAAAAACGTCTTTAAATAATAAACTTTTCACCTATTTTATAATAGCAAGTTTATCTTCATAGTTCATGTACTAAATTTTACAGAGGAACTGAAATATAAACGGAATATTAATATCAGTCACTCAAGAATATAATTATTAGTGGAGGAGTGCATTCGCTGCTGAGAGCAAGTTCCCCAGCAGCACTGCCTAATATTTAGAGGAATTCAAGAAGCCAATGTGGCTTATCGTATACAACTTACCAAACTTGATCATGCAAAGAGTGCTTAATGTTAATAGACGACGACTTCTGACTTCAAAACATGGAATAATGTACAGCTTACGTCATAAGGATTTTATACACAATGCTTCCTCCTCCCTCGCACTGGGTTACACAAGTATAGATATGCTCATCATATGCGGAGGAAATGGATATATACAAAGAATAGACATGTTTGTGTGAGTAGTGTCTCATGGCCCTCATGTTTCCAGACGTATTTCTACGAATGAGTTCATTACTCCTTCACGAAGACGAATAAATTATTCTCGTTCCTTTATCACACGATATCCCTAAGGTCGATAAAGTGTGGAAAGACCTATTACAGGAGGGATACAAAAAGCAAGAACACGTATGTAGTGAGTTGTACTTAAGATAAAAAGAGTGAAAAAAAAATTGTTTATGAAAAATGGGATTATAATAAACGCTCACACTACAAATACACCGAACACCTCTTTCCTTCTCAGGGATAAATATCATGACATAAGGAGGTTTATAATTTCAGTACACTACAACCCAATGTCTTCTAACATATTCCAGCTGAAATATCCATAGCACAAAAAGACGGCACAGTCAAAATATGAAAAAGGTATACAATTTCCCATACTGATAACAATGGATATTTCTTTAGGAAATAAAACGATGTATTGAGTTTCAAGAATGTGGTCACACTAAAAGAAAGCAAAACATACACTGAACATTATTTACCAATATAGAGGGAAGACTTCCTGTATAAAATAAAAAGTAGAGATTTAGAGAGCAGTACTAAAAAGTTCGCTGGGAAGAGAAGGCACCGTTAGGGAACGAAGAGAGTAGGAATCGCAAAAGGTCATATTATCAACAGTAGGAGAGAGAGAGAGAGAGAGAGAGAGAGAGAGAGAGAGAGAGAGAGAGAGAGGAGAGAGAGAGAGAGAGAGAGAGAGAGAGCAATACATGTGCTAAATAAGCTATCTTTACGACCTGTTGAATTCATTCATGTGGCATTTTTTTTTTCAAAAATAAGTAACCATTAGGGAAATAATACTTATTAGGTGTAAAATATAAATGATACATTATGCTTTCTTTCTGTGCCTTCCAAAGTTTCAAAATGGCGTCAGCCTTTACTCCAAACTTTTCTCACAAAGAAAAAGAAAAATGTCCACAGCGAGGAGAAGTGGGGATTCCAAACAGATCTCGAAGAGATATTCTTAGCCGAGTCTATCTGTCTTGTGAAGTGAAAGGTACGCAAAAGTTCCCATGTAACACATCACCTATTTTTTGACACATTACAAAAATTTTAATCCCATATTCATATTTTACTTTTGGTCACAGTAGTTATTATTCGTGAAAATTATTACTAGAATAAAATATTAAGGTGTTCTATATATTAATTTCATATTATTATACGACAAACACAGTTCACTTTAAAAAAAAAGTCCAAACATTTCATTTAAAGGGTAAAAAAGCATTCCTATAACGAAAACTTTCTTTACGTCAACATTTCTAAGCTTATATCTAGCTGTCTATCTATTTATCTATCTATCTATCTATCTATCTATCTATCTATATATATATATATATATATATATATATATATATATATATATATATATATATATATATATATATATATATATATATATATATATAAAGCCAAAGGGAGTGCAAGCCAGCACACCTGGTGAAAGTTCTAGGCCCTGAAGTTTGGGAAAGGTTGACATAAGTACGGGCATCTGGCCGCAAATATATATATATATATATATATATATATATATATATATATATATATATATATATATATATATATATATATATATATATATATATATATATATATATATACAACCCTGTGGCAGGATAAGCATATGAGGGTGGCAAAGTTCAGTGTCTTCACATGGAAGTGAGAAAATTCGAAAATGAAGAAAATATTAAAAATGCAAAATGAATACATAATGAATAAATAAATAAACAAATAAATAAATAAATACATATATAAACGATACATGAATAATCTACTCACTATACGTAAAATATAACTCTTTTATATTTTTTGAGGCGAGAAATGTTATTTTTCGGCTTGGTGACTGTCTCAGCGTCTCACACCTTGGGTTTTCCTGCTTCCACCCAGGCAATAAATGGTATCACAGAAGGAAGCCTCTCTCTCTCTCTCTCTCTCTCTCTCTCTCTCTCTCTCTCTCTCTCCTATTTCACTCTGCTGTATTTGTTTTCTCGGTGAGCTTTCAAAACAACCTGCCGGAAGCGATAGACTGTGGGTCTGTCTTAAAATTTCGCTCTAAATTCAAATATACTTGAATATTAAGACTTTTAACCTTCACGAGAGAGAGAGATTTATTTATTTTATTTTATTAATTTATTGCGCCAAGGCGTCAGACATTACATGAGTTCATACAAATAATGCTTCAAATGGATATAAAACCAAGAATTGAACATGGTTTACAGGGAGGTGTACATATTGATAAAACATTGCTGCATACTAACACACAACTCACAGAATGGCAGCACAGAGTACATTATATGCAAAAGTAAAGCTCAGAGAAACGCAGAATGCACAAACAGAATTATACAGCAACATACAGAAAATATATGTATAATTCAATATAATTAATGGCCACCAAAGTGAGGAAAACGAGCAAGAATAACATCAAGGTTGTCATCATTAAGTAAAAATGAGCAGATCTGTATTAAGTTCTGACCTCGTGGTAAAACATCTCTCACTGTGGGGCACTGAAGACAATAGTGG
>JAXCGZ010023043.1:57500-70000 GCA_037179515.1 Halocaridina rubra
CATCGCGCGGAAGCCATTCGAAATATGACAGTCAGTCGTCGAGAAATTGGCGTTAGGGTTATTATTGGCCGGATCAATAGGGTCTCCCTTCAGCAAAAGAGAATCTTTGGTTGTAACTTTCAAAAAGATTGCGGTATTGTATCGCATCTAATAAAAACGTCACCCACCCTCGGATTTGCGGATGGCAGCTGCGCCTTGGAAGCTTATTCGAGCTCTCTCTCACCGCAGTACCGTGATATTTATATTTCCTCTCTTTTAGAGAGACTTTGATATGGAAAACCGCTTCACCAATGAAATTGAATTTAAGTTATCAAACACCATCTATTTCTTTATGTGTTAAGCTGCAACAGATGTCCCTCTTCTTTTGATTATATTTTGGAATGCCTTCTAGGAAAGCAAACTGAGTCAAACCTTTGGTACTATTAAACGCATTCTCTCCTGCCTTAATCCATGTAAACTAAAAAGTTGGTTCAAATGCACTTTGTAACAGTTTCATCCTCTATTTGGAGATGGACGATTGGTGTAATATTTAATCCGATGGAAGTAAGGTCACCTGCAAAGTGAGAGGGCAAAAAATCCCATAAAGGCAGACAGCAAAAAAAGAGACGATCAAACGAAAACTGGATGAGTGAAGAGAAAGGAAGTTGAATTGCAGTCGGAAGTACATCAGCCGCCTAACAAGGCTGCAAAACCTTATCCACCCACAACCCCTAAAGTATCGACTGACGGATCCACCCACTCCCTCCCTACCGTTCGCTCGCCTGCTCGCTCGCTCGCTCTCAACACAGGAGTGCTTGACTATGGGTTCACTTCTCGCTCCAGAACTAGGTTAAACTCTTTGCTTATTCGCTGTTGCTCTACTGATGTCGCTAGTCATCATGTGGCTAGTTATCATTGACATACCTTTTCGCAATCTTACTATAACCGAATGTTAGTAAAAGAAGCCATTAAAAATCGTTTGCTCACGTCAAAATATATACTGTTGATCGGTCAAATTGGAGAATTTTTTTTTTATCATGCGAAAGTTGTAACTTTCTGTCCCATTGTAAACCGCGCCTCCCTAAGGATTGAACTACTATACCTTGTACCTGCTTGAGTATTATCCAAACTTATCAATGAATTACTAATTAAATATGAAAGTCTCTAATACACTAAGCCTGCTTAGAAGATAAATAAGCAAAAATCAATATATATATATATATATAATATATATATATATATATATATATATATATATATATATATATATATATATATATATATATATATATATATATATATATATATATAATAACACTGAACTGTTAACATACAGTCTAAAATGGTAGGAAAAGCCCATTAAATAAGACAACGAATATATATATATATATATATATATATATATATATATATATATATATATATATATATATATATATATATATATATATATATATATATATATATATATATATATATATATATATATATATATATATATATATATATAAAGTGCTTTTCAATTTCGTGACCTCAACTGGCCAATTTCTCACCTGTACTTTGAGAAGTTGGCCAGTTAAGGTCACGAAATTAATAAGTGCTTTATATATATATATATATATATATATATATATATATATATATATATATATATATATATGTATATATATATATATATATATATATATATATATATATATATATATATATATATATATATATATATATATATATATTCGTTGTTTTACTTAATGGGCTTTTCCTACCATATATATACATATATATATATATATATATATATATATATATATATATATATATATATATATATAATATATATATATATATATATATATATATATATATATATATATATATAGGCGAAGAAATAATCACAATATATATTATAGACCGAAATAAAGGTTATCAAATACGTGTGAAAACTTTTAACAACCATATATTAAACTTCATGAGCGTCGAGTTTACAAAGAATGTTTGTGTGCAGGTAACATGGCCTTTATTTACACAAGTTTTTAGAATGAATATTTTTTTTTTATATTAAAGATAATAATATTAGAACCTCGGGACTAACTACATTCTCGTGGAAATTCTCCCAATTACGAAGGTAACAGACTCAACTGGAACACCCGTTATCGATCCATGAGTGGCTTGTAATAATGGTATCTCGTCCCCTGAACTTCTGGGGGTAAATGAGAATGGATAGTGGTGTCCGGCCTACTCAACAGGCTAAATTGTACCCGCGGAGCCCTTAGCATTACAGTAACTTCATGAGAAAACACTTTGACAATAGGGGGGGAGGAACTATAAAATGCTATCATCAATTGAAAAATAAATAAATAAAGGCATTACTTAAAGGACGACTATATTTCAACATTTTGAGAGCTATAATTACTTACATTTTTATTTATTTTATGCCGATGATACTTGATGACGTAACATTCTACTTTATTACAGAAACATTAAAAATCCAATGAATTAAAACAAGCTGGCATTCCGTCCGAGTATAAGCCAGTACTGAACACATCCTCAGGAAATATAAAAATACCTGATGACATGCAGCTTTTTAAGGCAAGTAGAACACGTGATACAAAAACTGGACAACCTCTCTCTCTCCTCTCTCTCTCTCTCTCTCTCTCTCTCTCTCTCTCTCTCTCTCTCTCTCTCTCTCTCTCTCTCTCTCTCTCTCTCTCTCTCTCTCTCTCTCTGTCATGAAACTGATAACGGGAAATAAAATAAGAGAGCCAAGGAAATTATTGACAAAGATGGTTGGTTGTATCTTAGTTCCTAGCATCAGTTGCAGGGCATTGCTTCCCTTCATTCTCCTACTGTCCCTTTACCAAACGACCTCCCCCTTCACTCAAATCCCAGTCTGTATCTGCGCCCAAGTACCTCCCTATACCTCCAACTTCCACACTGAGATAAAGCTGCTGTGCTCATCTCCGTACTCGTGATATGCTGCCTCGTCGATGACAAGCAGTATGTGCAAGAATCACAGAATAATCGCATGAGCGCCTAAATGACGATTAAAAATGAGTTCACGTCAAATGATTTTATGGGATCAGAAGATTAAAAAGATGTCACTTCGTGATGATCACCTTGAGATTAGCTGGTCCATAAGTGAATAATCATGGAGTGCTCTATGACTCAGTGGAAAAGAATATATATATATATATATATATATATATATATATATATATATATATATATATATATATATATATATATATATATATATATATATATATATATATATATATATATATATATATATATATAAATGCATATGAAAATCAACAGTAATTGAGAAATGAAGCAATTAGTAAATGTTCTCTCAACTGTCCATCTCTTGTGCATAAATATGTTTTCTAGAATTACGCATGTACGCTTCGCCAACTCTAAGCTATTGCAAAAAGTACGACACCGGGACGGACAAAAACAAATATGTCCCAACAGGGTCGGGCACCAAGGAAATATTTAAGAAAAAGTAGCAGCATAAGGACAAGGAAGAAATAAATGAATGAGAAACAACAACAATTTGTAATCTTCAGGCACACATTTGAAACATGATACTGCAATCGAATCGTGAAAGTTAAAGGGCAATGTGGTGATGATGACAAATGACATATTTAGTCTGCCACTTACCACATTTTATTTTATTAATAGAATAACCATACATGTGGACATGTGCACATGGTACCTCCTGTGATGTGCGATTATTAAATTACAGTCTATATTTGGCCATGTATAAATCAGTATGAATAGAATTTTCAATTATTTTGTTTTTAAATCATAGAAATAAGTGAGAATAAAATATAGTGTAACATGTACCTGATGGCAGATGATCACTCTGAGATTATTAATTAAAAGTGAAATATTGCATTCAATGCTTAGTTTGATCGTGTTTACTCTAGCGGCTGGTAGGTGCCATAATTCAATTTTAGTTTACATATAGCAATGGTTTTTTTATTAGCCCTTGCTGAGTGCTGTCACTTAAATCAAGTCTCCACTTAACATGGAATATATTCAAAAGATACCGCATAAACACTACAGACAATCTGAAGCAGATATAGTATAACAATGTTCGGATCAGAGTAATAAGTAGATATATATATATATATATATATATATATATATATATATATATATATATATATATATATATATATATATATATATATATATGCATGCACATGTGTGTATATATACACACAACAGACATATATAAATAACTGATTAGATAAGCAAATAAAAGTGCCACTGGAGCTTCATAACCATACATATCTGAGAGAGAGAGAGAGAGAGAGAGAGAGAGTAGAGAGGAGAGAGAGAGAGAGAGAGAGAGAGAGAGAGAGAGAGAGAGAGAGAGAGAGAAGAGAGAGAGAGAGAGGAGAGAGAGAGAGAGTCTGTGGTATTCATTTCACCAAAAGATTTACTGCTCCTTTCCACCAATATACATGTATGCACACATATAAACACATGAACACAGGTACACACATATAAACGTATACATATATATCTATCTATATACATGAACCATTTTTTCCCTTGTAATGGGAGTGGCTGAGTGAAGGCAAAATACTCTGACTCTTTGGGAAGAGAAAATAGAGGGGATTCCTAGTCCTCGCTCAGCCCCATTTAGTCGACTCTTACGGCACGCAGGGAAACTCTGAGGAAATATATATATATATATATATATATATATATATATATATATATATATATATATATATAGTGTGTGTGTGTGTGTGTGTGTGTGTGTGTGTGTGTGTGTGTGTGTGTGTGTGTGTGTGTGTGATTACCTAATTGTGTTTACGGGAAAGAGCCCAAAGCTCGTATCTTCCCGTCTCCTCATCGGTTCCATTTTATACTTAGTGATACTTATCATACCTGTCCTTAAAACTATGGATTGAGATAGCATTAACTACCTCCTCGCTTAGCCAATTCCAATTATCAACTACTCTTACACTGAAAAAGTATTTCCTTACATCCTGCGAAGAGGTTTTCTTACGAAGCTTCAAACTATGAGTGTGTGTGTGTGTGTGTGTGTGTGTGATTACCTAATTGTGTTTACGGGAAAGAGCCCAAAGCTCGTATCTTCCCGTCTCCTGATCGGTTCCATTTTATACTTAGTGATACTTATCATACCTGTCCTTAAAACTATGGATTGAGATAGCATTAACTACCTCCTCTCTTAGCCAATTCCAATTATCAACTACTCTTACACTGAAAAAGTATTTCCTTACATCCTGTGTGTGTGTGTGTGTGTGCGCGCGCATATATATACATATAAATACATACACACATACAGTGAGAGTATACATACAGATGCAAAAAAATAATGTATATATACATACGCATACACACACATGTATATGCATACACGCGTACATAAATAAACAAAACATCATCCCAAGAAATAAAGACTCTTCATTAAGACCCACAAAACACATCCTAGAAAATACTGTTACATGACGGTCCCTCATATGACAGAGGAATCAGTAGGTCATTATGACAAATGAAATTTACTTCATAAAGCATCACCGAACGAAAACAAAATGAGAACACAATAAGAGTGGCGACTTAAACCAGCTGTGTCTGTGATGCCTCAGTGCACAAGATCTTGCTCGCCTACCCTATGGGAGACCTAAGCAGGATGATGTGGGGGGGGGGGGGAATCATGGCAACCCTTTATCCAAAAGGAGCTAAAAGGAGCGATCGAGGAACGTTTGGCTTGTAGTGAATGTGTATTCTTTGGCTTGGCCACCCGCTTATAAAAGGGATTGCTTCCATTGTATATATATATATATATATATATATATATATATATATATATATATATATATATATATATATATATATATAATATATATATATATATATATATATATATATATATATGGTAGGAAAAGCCCATGAAATAAAACAACAGTTCAGTGTTATTAATATATATAATATATATATATATATATATAATATATATATAAATATATATATATATATATATATTATATATATATATTATATATATATATATATAATTAAGTAACAAAACAGTCATATACAAAATCTAAGAAGAGTAAATGTGCCTTGATTTGCCCTTACCGGATGCTATGCTCTCTACCATTTTTCATCAACTATTCAGGCCAATAATTTTTGCGCCACACCCACACCCCAATGATATCCCTCTCTTACTTCACTACGAATCGACTCTCTGAAAGCAACTCAATACTTCTCTCTCTCTCTCTCTCTCTCTCTCTCTCTCTCTCTCTCTCTCTCTCTCTCTCTCCCAAACAAAATTTAAAATAATTCGATCTCCTCTCCATCACCCACCACTCATTGAGTAAATACCGCCCAATCCTGAACCTCCCAAGAGCCACCCCGACCATTAGGGGCCATTAATCTCTCCCATATGCCCTTTACTCTTACATACCATTCGTGCTTGAGTTTCCCCTCTCTCTATTAACCCCTCAGATAGGCATCTTACTCCGACATTATGTTCTTCAATTTTTTTGCCTCGAGTTTTATTTTTCAACAGCACAGATCTCGACACAGCATATATAGTACAAAAGGTTTGTACTGTACTGAGTATAACAGAATGAGGAAATATTCCTACAATTGAAGAGTTTGCTTAGCTGTCTTAGTCATGATTTGCTTTGAATGATTTGCATACTGAGTCTTACATAAAAGTTAGAGCATCATGTCCGTCTCAAATCAAAATCCATTCCATCTTTATGTCAACTCTCTCTCTCTCTCTCTCTCTCTCTCTCTCTCTCTCTCTCTCTCTCTCTCTCTCTCTCTCTCTCTCTCTCGTCACACAACACGCCGGAAGCACACACACATGGGTGGGTCTCTGGAGGGTGGCAAGTCACACTACGAGAGGTAAAGAGGGGAAATAAGGAAGAAGAGAAGGGAAGGAGAGGCCATGTAGGGAATGCGAGAGAAGGGAACGTCTGCTGCTGGCCTGCGGGATATGAATGGAGGAAAAGGCAGGCTTGAAGGGGGGGGGGGGGGGGTTAGAATAAAGAGAGGCATAAAAAGGTTTCAGATTCACTCCCTGTCAATAAGTTTGCTTGGGTGTATCACTCTTAGGGATTCAACGACCAGCTGATGAAAGGAAAAAAAGTGTCAGATTTCAGATATGAAATCTAGACACTATAGCGATATGCTGATAAGTTCTGTCAACTATACTTAGTATTGCAACGACGACATCTCAACGACGAGAAGAGTTTAGTAGTGCTCAGTACAATCCCATCAAGAGCGAGGGGTCACTCGTTATCAAAATCCAATACAATATCGGATTTTCATTTGCGATCTACATGGACAAGTTATTTTTACCGCTGAACGAGTGTAAGAGACAAGCCAAAGGCTTATTTTTTAGTAGCTACTCAGGTACCAGTTAAAGTTATTGTTTCGAGTGGGAATTGGAACATAAGCCTAACCATTATTGCTACTAGAAATACGTTTCATCCTATCCCAAGTTATAGATCCTATAATACTACGACATTTTATAAGGTTCTAAGCACAGTGCATAGGACATGAATGAAACAGAAGCAGCACAAACAATAAAAAAAAAGAAAAAGAAAGCATTTATATAATGCAAGAAAATAGCAATGTATTGCACCTACATGCACTTATACTGTAAAAAAATATGCTAAGGTGTTGTAATATTTATACACAATGTATCTTATATTGCATATATATATATATATATATATATATATATATATATATATATATATATATATACAGTATATATATATATATATATATATATATATATATATATATATATATATATATATATATGTGTGTGTGTGTGTGTGTGTGTGTGTGTGTGTGTGTGTGTGTGTGTGTGTGTGTGTGTGTGTGTGTGTGTGTGTGTGTTGTAGGAACACCCACTGTATGCACTGCTGAAATAAATGTAAGATAATAATTTAATATTAACTTTATCGTTAGCATGTTCCAAAAAGCAACTGACCTTTCATTAGTAAAATGACAACTGTACTTCAATAAATTTCAATCAAGAACTAAATAAAAATGTTGTCCTATGAATCATCTAGCGAAAACAAATGTAAAACATGGCTGTTATCCAAATGACAACATAAATAATAAAACAAAAATGACGTGGAAGGGGGATAAAAAAAAACTGGTTCCTTGAAAGAGTACACCATTTGTCATAGTAAAGGTAATAATAATTGTTTTTAAAAGACTCTAAACTACGATGAGATACGACGTAGGGTAATGTAACTGCAATGGTCCCCATTATTAGGGCGAGGGGAGACTGGGGAAAATGCGATATTGCCAAGTTAAGATCTAATACGAAACTGGGGAGAACAGTAATATCATCAGGAGAGAAACGGGGAACGAGGGATGGAGAGAATGGCGAACGCAAAATATAGATTATCACTGAAAGAAAGGAGTTCCCATCAGCTGGTAAAAGGATTAAAAATGAGAAAAGTAAAGGTCCTTTGAGCTTCAAGAATAAAAAAAAATAACTGAACGAGAGAAGAAGAAGAAGAAGAAGAAGAAGAAGAAGAAGAAGAAGAAGAAGAAGAAGAAGAAGAAGAAGAAGAAGGAAAATCAAGATAAATATAAGCAGACTAAAAATTAAATTACAATGTGACGCACAATAACGTAAGATGTATAAGAATAGCAGCATATGCAAAGGAATGATAGACAGACTTTGGAAGGAAGAAAAATAAATAGAAGATGAATATAATAAAGGGAAAACGACAAGAATACATGGTTGAAAAAAAAAAGATCGAACAGGATGGAAAGTACTAAAAAGTGTAATCTGTTACGCTGCTAAGCATGACTAACAGACATCGGAATTGTAAGAATAAAACAGCTTAAATAAAAAAATAATAATTAAATAAAATAAACCCAATATAAATATAGCCTTCCAACATCAGGAATATGCAATAGAAAATTCAGTGAACAAAGAAAATAATATGCATACGAAGATGGTAGAGAATGATACAAATGAGAAAAACTGGAGGAGAAAGAATGGCTTTTTCACAAGTTTTGAGAGAGAGAGAGAGAGAGAGAGAGAGAGAGAGAGAGAAAAAAAAAAACTATAAAATAATAATAATAATAATAATAATAATAATAATAATAATAATAATAATAATAATAATAATAATAATAATTTTAATAGTTTTAATAATAATAATAATAATAATAATAATAATAATAATAATAATAATAATAATAATAATAAAAATTTAAATTAATAACATTTTAATGTCGTAATAGTACTGGTTATATTATTATTATTATTATTATTATTATTATTATTATTATTATTAGTAGTAGTAGTAGTAGTAGTAGTATATAATGAAAACAAAACGATTCCTTTTTACCTTGAAAAAAAGCCATAACTTTAAAATAGCTAAACAAGATGATACCATTAATCAAATTTTAATTCTCCTTTACCTCCCTTCCAACTTAAGCCTGAGAAGAAGCAGGTATTGAGGGGAGGTCATAATCAGAAGAGGAGAAAATACAAGTGTCAGCAGCAGTAGTTTATATTTTTTTGGCAAACGGCCTAAGAGACGACGCTGGCACAGAAGCACTGCCAGCATTACTTACATTCTACTTCCAATAGAAGAAGCAAAGTACAAATGCAAACATTACCAGGTTTCTCTTTACAGCAATCGAAAACTCAATCTTTATATATATATATATATATATATATATATATATATATATATATATATATATATATATATATATATATATATAAACAAAGGATGCAACTCAAACTTATACAGCATAAGATGTCAATAACAAAAAATAAGCTTTGTTGAGTAATAGTTGTCACCGTGGCTCAAACGGTAGCGTCCGCGACTCTGAGGCGTCTATGCAATGATAGTTAAATAGAGTGGCATATTGTGTAGGTAAAAGTGTGTAATATGCAAACTACAAGTCGGCTAATAAAATACTTATAATTTGGTTAGGATCACAAGTAGTAATGTAGAGAACATCATAATGTTCCTATCCGATTCCTTTTGAGAAGTATTCTTAAGGAAAACATTTTGTCCTCAACTGGATGAATTGCATTCGTCATTACATCAGACATATTTCTCAACCACATGTACACCAAAACGACCGTGACTTAAAGCTCGACATTCCCCCCCCCCGTCTAAACTTAGTCCATTGTGTGTCTTTCTGTATCCCCCCCCCAATCATCTGTATGATTGCCCTGGCGCTCATTCAATGGATAATCAATATTATTTTATGAGCCATGGAGCGACGTGCGTGAATGTGTGCTATTGTCAAGTAGCTGATGCTTTTCAAAAAGCGTTATACCTTTTATCGTCATACTCTAAAGTTCAAAGTATCATACAATCATAATTTGCAATATACTGTAAAGCTCTTCCAAAGAGAGGTAAACTTGATAAAAACACCGTCGAACATTGTCAATATCGCTCTCAGCAAATAATATATATATATATATATATATATATATATATATATATATATATATATATATATATATATATATATATATATATACACACACACACACACACATTCGTACACAATAGGACACGCATGCAGGAATAGCTATATATGAATACACATAGGTAATAAAACTAAGGAATGAGAATATATGAATATATGTCAGCATAAATGTATTAAAATATAGACACAATCATATATATATATATATATATATATATATATATATATATATATATATATATATATATATATATATATACACACACACACACACACACACACAGAACAATCCATATTATTTCTTGCCCTTCACTAACTACAACCTTTATATGTTCACTTAATGTTTTCTTTTCTTTCCTTTTTGTCTGACCAAGAAACTATCATCGCTACATAAAATATTTCCAGCAAGTAACACGGGGATCATTTGGATGGTATTTTTAAGGGGTTTTAAGGGAGTTTTAGAGATCAAACTACAGGGTACCTACATAAATCATTACTCTCTATGGGAAACCCAAAAGCTCAAAAATCCTTACATGACTAAAGCTTTAATAAATACCCATCTCAGTAACATAATATACGGTCTCGTGCAACATTAATTTCCTATTACCACGGACTCACTCTCGAGTCTTCGTTAATTTACACAACAAAGTCCATGCTGCTGAAAATATAATTTCTTGCCTCACTAACACAGAATGCATGCCACGATTATAAAAAGAAGCTACTATACGACGCTCTTGTATTAGTGGTAGTAGTAGCAATAGTGGTAGTAGCAGTAGTAGTAGTAAGCAAAGAAGCACTTTTCACCAGGAGCTTTCGTTAGTTTAATGGCGGGCAGTAGCGATGGGAGAAGGAGAATTTTAGTTGTTGTATATGAACATGCTGATGATGATGATGATGATGGTACACTATTTTGAAGTCTGATGGGGGTGGGGGGGGGGCATAATAAACTACGAGAGAGATTTGGGGAGGAACTTGTTGCTGTTGTTGCGGTGGAGGTCAGCGGGAGAGGAGGAAGAAGAGACTGACTGACCTGGGTCGTGGGGTCGTGCAGGGATGTCTGGGTTGATGGCAGCCTCTGCAGCTGCTAAGAGTTGCATGGCCTCGGGGTCGTGATCGTCCACTGCACGTCGTAACAACGTGTATTCGTCCACCACTTCTTCGTAATCATGTTCATGATATCCCGTTGAACCTTCGCCTCCACCATCCGAACCGCCTGTCAAGGCAGAGCCTGAACTGCTCTGACTGTCTTGATGACTGTCACGGCGGCCGGAGGAGGCGGATTTTATGCTAGCGGCCACGTATGCCGTAGGAAGTCCAGTAAGATAAGCGTGCACTTCGGGTCTCACTCGAATCCTCACCACCTGACCACTCGTCTTCCCTGCCACTGTCAACACTGTCCCTTCGTCTTCGAAACATCTGCCCTCAGGATCGCTTCCCGGGGCAGAAGTAACCCCGTTTTTTGGCTGATCTCGTTTAGGTGTCGAGGACGACCCTCCGGGATGCTTGAGAACGCCCTGGATGTGGGTCGTAGAAGGCGGAGGTGTGGGATACGTGGTCGTTGTAGTCGTTTGATGGAGTCGTGCGATCGCTCCGTCGTCACTAACACGTGGCACGGCACTGATCGCACGCGGTTCGCGCTCCCCAGAGGAGGGTGCAGCTCCTCCCCCTCTCTCATCCCCCTCCTTGTTCTGCCCCGATACACTACCATGACTTCTCTCTTGTTGTTGGATGAAATTACGTTGGTCCTGGCCGGGAATGGCCGGCGTGGACTTAATGGTGACGAGAGATGGGATGGGCATCCACTCCAACTTGGATCCACCTCCTGGTAGATTAATCCACACCAAAGAACCACCTGCAGGAGGACCTCGTGGTTTAGTTTCACCACCAGAATGCCCTCCACCTCCTCCAGCGCCCCGCCATAATGCTACGGCTTGGCTATTGTCGTCTTTGGTTTTATCCTGACCGCTGCCACCTCTCGAGTTACTTGGGCTCCTTGTTTCAATTTCTACTTTAATATTTTCACTCGGATCACT
>JAXCGZ010023044.1:0-32500 GCA_037179515.1 Halocaridina rubra
TGAATCAAATCTACCCCGACCGGGACTCGAACCTAGGACTTATGATTACTAAGTCAAGGCGCTACCAATACACCACAGAATGTTAAAAGGAATCCAACCTTATAGCTTATATCTGCAATACTTAGGAATGAATGCATTCTACCTGAACTCCACTATGTTCATATTACAGATTCCCCAACCTCACTCGTGGCTTCGTTTTAGCAGTTAATTCAATTCCCAATCACATTCGGGCCATGAAATACCAAATAAGCACATTACATATGTGAAAAAATGAATCATTCTTTACCCCAACTGGGACTCGAACCTAGGACTTATGATTACTAAGTCAAGGCGCTACCACTACACCACAGAAGGTTAAAAGGAATCCAACCTTATAGCTTATATCTGCTATACTTAGGAATGAACGCATTCTATCTGAATGCCACTATGTTCATATTACAGATTCCCGAACCTCATTCGTGGTTTCGTTTTAGCATTTAATTCAATTCCCAATCTCATTCGGGCCATGAAATACCAAATAAGCAAATTACATATGTGAACACATGAATCATTCTTTACCCCGACTGGGACTCGAACTTAGGACTTATTATTAATAAGCTAATTCGCTACCACTACACCACAGAAGATTAAAAGGAGTCCAACCTAATAGCTTATATCTGCTATACTTAGGAATGAACGCATTCTAACTGAATGCCACAATGTTCATATTACAGATTCCCCGACCTCACTCGTGGCTTTGTTTTAGCAGTTAATTCAATTCCCAATCTCATTCGGGCCATGAAATACCAAATAAGCACATTACATATGTGAAAACATGAATCATTCTTTACCCCGACCGGGACTCGAACATAGAACTTATGATTACTAAGTTAAGGCGCTAAAACTACACCACAGAATGATAAAAGGAATCCAACCTTATAGCTTATATCTGCTATACTTAGGAATGAACGCATTCTATCTGAATGCCACTATGTTCATATTACAGATTCCCCAACCTCACTCGTGGCTTCGTTTTAGCATTTAATTCAATTCTCAATCTCATTCGGGCCATGAAATACCAAATAAGCACATTACATATGTGAAAACATGAATCAAATCTACCCCAACCGGGACTCAAACCTAGGACCTATGATTACTAAGTCAAGGCGCTACCACTACACCACAGAATGTTAAAAGGAATCCAACCTTATAGCTTATATCTGCTATACTTAGGAATGAACGCATTCTATCTGAATTCCACTATGTTCATATTACAGATTCCCCAACCTCACTCGTGGCTTCGTTTTAGCAGTTAATTCAATTATCAATCACATTCGGGCCATGAAATACCAAATAAGCACATTACATATGTGAAAACATGAATCATTCTTTACCCCAACTGGGACTCGAACCTAGGACTTATGATTACTAAGTCAAGGCGCTACCACTACACCACAGAAGGTTAAAAGGAATCCAACCTTATAGCGTATATCTGCTATACTTAGGAATGAACGCATTCTATCTGAATGCCACTATGTTCATATTACAGATTTCCCAACCTCACTTGTGGCTTCGTTTTAGCATTTAATTCAATTCCCAATCTCATTCGGGCCATGAAATACCAAATAAGCAAATTACATATGTGAAAACATGAATCATTCTTTACCCCAACTGGGACTCGAACTTAGGACTTATTATTAATTAGCCAAGGCGCTACCACTACACCACAGAATATTAGAAGGAGTCCAACCTAATAGCTTATATCTGCTATACTTAGGAATGAACGCATTCTAACTGAATGCCACAATGTTCATATTACAGATTCCCCGACCTCACTCGTGGCTTTGTTTTAGCAGTTAATTCAATTCCCAATCTCATTCGGGCCATGAAATACCAAATAAGCACATTACATATGTGAAAACATGAATCATTCTTTACCCCGACCGGGACTCGAACCTAGGACTTATGATTACTAAGTCAAGGCGCTAAAACTACACCACAGAATGATAAAAGGAATCCAATCTTATAGCTTATATCTGCTATACTTAGGAATGAACGCATTCTATCTGAATGCCACTATGTTCATATTACAGATTCCCCAACCTCACTCGTGGCTTCGTTTTAGCATTTAATTCAATTCTCAATCTCATTCGGGCCATGAAATACCAAATAAGCACATTACATATGTGAAAACATGAATCATTCTTTACCCCGACTGGGACTCGAACCTAGGACTTATGATTACTAAGTCAAGGCGCTACCACTACACAACAGAAGGTTAAAAGGAACCCAACCTTATATCTTATATATGCTATACTTAGGAATGAACGCATTCTCTCTGAAAGCAACTATGTTCATATTACAGATTTCCCAACCTCACTCGTGGCTTCGTTTTAGCATTTAATTCAATTCCAAATCTCATTCGGTCCATGAAATACCAAATAAGCACATTACATATGTGAAAACATGAATCATTCATTGCCCCGACCAGGACTCGAACCTAAGACTTATGATTACTAAGTCAAGGCGCTACCACTACACCACAGAGGGTTAAAATTAATCCAATCTTATAGCTTATATCTGCTATACTTAGGAATGAACGCATTCTATCTGAATGCCACTATGATTATATTACAGATTCCCCAACCTCACTCGTGGCTTCGTTTTAGCATTTAATTCAATTCCCAATCTCATTCGGGCCATGAAATACCAAATAAGCAAATTACATATGTGAAAACATGAATCATTCTTTACCCTGACCGGGACTCGAACCTAGGACTTATGATTACTAAGTCAAGGCGCTACCACTTCACCACAGAAGGTTAAAAGGAATCCAACCTTATAGCTTATATCTGCTATACTTAGGAATAAATGCATTCTATCTGAATGCTACTATGTTCATATTACAGATTCCCCAACCTCACTTGTGGCTTCGTTTTAGCATTTAATTCAATTCCCAATCTCATTCGGGCCATGAAATACCAAATAAGCACATTACATATGTGAAAACATGAATCATTCTTTACCCCGACCGGGACTCGAACATAGGATTAATGATTACTAAGTCTAGGCTCTACCACTACACCACAGAAGGTTAAAAGGAATCAAACCTTTTAGCTTATATCTGCTATACTTAGGAATGAATGCATTGTATCTGAATGCCACTATGTTCATATTACAGATTCCCCAACCTCACTCGCGGCTTCATTTTAGCATTTAATTCAGTTCCCAATCTCATTCGGGCCATGAAATATAAAATAAGCACATTACATATGTGAAAACATGAATCATTCTTTACCCCGACCGGGACTCGAACCTAGGACTTATGATTACTAAGTCAAGGCGCTACCATTACACCACAGAAGGTTAAAAGGAATCCAACCTTATAGCTTATATCTGCTATAATTAGGAATGAACGCATTCTATTTGAATGCCTCTATGTTCATATTACAGATTTCCCAACCTCACTCGTGGCTTCGTTTTAGCATTTAATTCAATTCCCAATCTCATTCGGGCCATGAAATACCAAATAAGCACATTACATATGTGAAAACATGAATCAAATCTACCCCAACCGGGACTCGAACCTAGGACTTATGATTACTAAGTCAAGGCGCTACCAATACACCACAGAATGTTAAAAGGAATCCAACCTTATAGCTTATATCTGCTATACTTAGGAATGAATGCATTCTATCTGAATTCCACTATGTTCATATTACAGATTCCCCAACCTCACTCGTGGCTTCGTTTTAGCAGTTAATTCAATTCCCAATCACATTCGGGCCATGAAATACCAATAAGCACATTACATATGTGAAAAAATGAATCATTCTTTACCCCAACTGGGACTCGAACCTAGGACTTATGATTACTAAGTCAAGGCGCTACCACTACACCACAGAAGGTTAAAAGGAATCCAACCTTATAGCTTATATCTGCTATACTTAGGAATGAACGCATTCTATCTGAATGCCACTATGTTCATATTACAGATTCCCGAACCTCATTCGTGGTTTCGTTTTAGCATTTAATTCAATTCCCAATCTCATTCGGGCCATGAAATACCAATTAAGCAAATTACATATGTGAACACATGAATCATTCTTTACCCCGACTGGGACTCGAACTTAGGACTTATTATTAATAAGCTAATTCGCTACCACTACACCACAGAAGATTAAAAGGAGTCCAACCTAATAGCTTATATCTGCTATACTTAGGAATGAACGCATTCTAACTGAATGCCACAATGTTCATATTACAGATTCCCCGACCTCACTTGTGGCTTTGTTTTAGCAGTTAATTCAATTCCCAATCTCATTCGGGCCATGAAATACCAAATAAGCACAATACATATGTGAAAACATGAATCATTCTTTACCCCGACTGGGACTCGAACCTAGAACTTATGATTACTAAGTCAAGGCTCTAAAACTACTCCACAGAATGATAAAAGGAATCCAACCTTATAGCTTATATCTGCTATACTTAGGAATGAACGCATTCTATCTGAATGCCACTATGTTCATATTACAGATTCCCCAACCTCACTCGTGGCTTCATTTTAGCATTTAATTCAATTCTCAATCTCATTCGGGCCATGAAATACCAAATAAGCACATTACATATGTGAAAACATGAATCAAATCTACCCCAACCGGGACTCGAACCTTGGACCTATGATTACTAAGTCAAGGCGCTACCACTACACCACAGAATGTTAAAAGGAATCCAACCTTATAGCTTATATCTGCTATACTTAGGAATGAACGCATTCTATCTGAATTCCACTGTGTTCATATTACAGATTCCCCAACCTCACTCGTGGCTTCGTTTTAGCAGTTAATTCAATTATCAATCACATTCGGGCCATGAAATACCAAATAAGCACATTACATATGTGAAAACATGAATCATTCTTTACCCCAACTGGGACTCGAACCTAGGACTTATGATTACTTAGTCAAGGCGCTACCACTACACCACAGAAGGTTAAAAGGAATCCAACCTTATAGCTTATATCTGCTATACTTAGGAATGAACGCATTCTATCTGAATGCCACTATGTTCATATTACAGATTTCCCAACCTCACTTGTGGCTTCGTTTTAGCATTTAATTCAATTCCCAATCTCATTCGGGACATGAAATACCAAATAAGCAAATTACATATGTGAAAACATGAATCATTCTTTACCCCAACTGGGACTCGAACTTAGGACTTATTATTAATAAGCCAAGGCGCTACCACTACACCACAGAATATTAGAAGGAGTCCAACCTAATAGCTTATATCTGCTATACTTAGGAATGAACGCATTCTAACTGAATGCCACAATGTTCATATTACAGATTCCCCGACCTCACTCGTGGCTTTGTTTTAGCAGTTAATTCAATTCCCAATCTCATTCGGGCCATGAAATACCAAATAAGCACATTACATATGTGAAAACATGAATCATTCTTTACCCCGACCGGGACTCGAACCTAGGACTTATGATTACTAAGTCAAGGCGCTAAAACTACACCACAGAATGATAAAAGGAATCCAACCTTATAGCTTATATCTGCTATACTTAGGAATGAACGCATTCTATCTGAATGCCACTATGTTCATATTACAGATTCCCCAACCTCACTCGTGGCTTCGTTTTAGCATTTAATTCAATTCTCAATCTCATTTGGGCCATGAAATACCAAATAAGCACATTACATATGTGAAAACATGAATCATTCTTTACCCCGACTGGGACTCGAACCTAGGACTTATGATTACTAAGTCAAGGCGCTACCACTACACAACAGAAGGTTAAAAGGAACCCAACCTTATATCTTATATATGCTATACTTAGGAATGAACGCATTCTCTCTGAAAGCAACTATGTTCATATTACAGATTTCCCAACCTCACTCGTGGCTTCGTTTTAGCATTTAATTCAATTCCAAATCTCATTCGGTCCATGAAATACCAAATAAGCACATTACATATGTGAAAACATGAATCATTCATTGCCCCGACCAGGACTCGAACCTAAGACTTATGATTACTAAGTCAAGGCGCTACCACTACACCACAGAGGGTTAAAATTAATCCAATCTTATAGCTTATATCTGCTATGCTTAGGAATGAACGCATTCTATCTGAATGCCACTATGATTATATTACAGATTCCCCAACCTCACTCGTGGCTTCGTTTTAGCATTTAATTCAATTCCCAATCTCATTCGGGCCATGAAATACCAAATAAGCAAATTACATATGTGAAAACATGAATCATTCTTTACCCTGACCGGGACTCGAACCTAGGACTTATGATTACTAAGTCAAGGCGCTACCACTTCACCACAGAAGGTTAAAAGGAATCCAACCTTATAGCTTATATCTGCTATACTTAGGAATGAATGCATTCTATCTGAATGCTACTATGTTCATATTACAGATTCCCCAACCTCACTTATGGCTTCGTTTTAGCATTTAATTCAATTCCCAATCTCATTCGGGCCATGAAATACCAAATAAGCACATTACATATGTGAAAACATGAATCATTCATTACCCCGACCGGGACTCGAACATAGGATTAATGATTACTAAGTCTAGGCTCTACCACTACACCACAGAAGGTTAAAAGGAATCAAACCTTTTAGCTTATATCTGCTATACTTAGGAATGAATGCATTGTATCTGAATGCCACTATGTTCATATTACAGATTCCCCAACCTCACTCGCGGCTTCGTTTTAGCATTTAATTCAGTTCCCAATCTCATTCGGGCCATGAAATATAAAATAAGCACATTACATATGTGAAAACATGAATCATTCTTTACCCCGACCGGGACTAGAACCTAGGACTTATGATTACTAAGTCAAGGCGCTACCATTACACCACAGAAGGTTAAAAGGAATCCAACCTTATAGCTTATATCTGCTATAATTAGGAATGAACGCATTCTATTTGAATGCCTCTATGTTCATATTACAGATTTCCCAACCTCACTCGTGGCTTCGTTTTAGCATTTAATTCAATTCCCAATCTCATTCGGGCCATGAAATACCAAATAAGCACATTACATATGTGAAAACATGAATCAAATTTACCCCAACCGGGACTCGAACCTAGGACTTATGATTACTAAGTCAAGTCGCTACCACTACACCACAGAAGGTTAAAAGGAATCCAACCTTATAGCTTATATCTGCTATACTTAGGAATGAACGCATTCTATCTGAATGCCACTATGTTCATATTACAGATTCCCCAACCTCACTCATGGCTTCGTTTTAGCAGTTAATTCAATTCCCAATCTCATTCGGGCCATGAAATACCAAATAAGCACATTACATATGTGAAAACATGAATCATTCTTTACCCCGACCGGGACTCGAACCTAGGACTTATGATTACTAAGTCAAGGCGCTACCACTACACCACAGAAGGTTAAAAGGAATCCAACCTTATAGCTTATATCTGCTATACTTAGGAATGAACGCATTCTATCTGAATGCCACTATTTTCATTTTACAGATTTCCCAACCTCACTTGTGGCTTCGTTTTAGCATTTAATTCAATTCCCAATCTCATTCGGGCTATGAAATACCAAATAAGCACATTTCATAAGTGAAAACATGAATCATTCTTTACCCCGACTGGCACACGAACTTAGGACTTATTATTAATAAGTCAAGGCGCTACCACTACACCACAGAAGGTTATAAGGAATCCAACCTTATAGCTTATATCTGCTATACTTAGGAATAAATGCATTCTATCTGAATGCCACTATGTTCATATTACACATTCCCCAACCTCACTCGTGGCTTCGTTTTAGCATTTAATTCAATTCCCAATCTCATTCGGGCCATGAAATACCAAATAAGCACATTTCATAAGTGAAAACATGAATCATTCTTTACCCCGTCTGGCACTCGAACTTAGGACTTATTATTAATAAGTCAAGGCGCTACCACTACACCACAGAAGATTAAAAGGAGTCCAACCTAATAGTTTATATCTGCTATACTTAGGAATGAACGCATTCTAACTGAATGCCACAATGTTCATATTACAGATTCCCCGACCTCACTCGTGGCTTCGTTTTAGCAGTTAATTCAATTCCCAATCTCATTCGGGCCATGAAATACCAAATAAGCAAATTACATATGTGAAAACATGAATCATTCTTTACCCTGACCGGGACTCGGACCCAGGACTTATGATTACTAAGTCAAGGCGCTACCACTTCACCACAGAAGGTTAAAAGGAATCCAACCTTATAGCTTATATCTGCTATACTTAGGAATGAATGCATTCTATCTGAATGCTACTATGTTCATATTACAGATTCCCCAACCTCACTTGTGGCTTCGTTGTAGCTTTTAATTCAATTCCCAATCTCATTCGGGCCATGAAATACCAAATAAGCACATTACATATGTGAAAACATGAATCATTCTTTACCCAGACCGGGACTCGAACCTAGGATTAATGATTACTAAGTCTAGGCGCTACCACTACACCACAGAAGGTTAAAAGGAATCCAACCTTATAGCTTATATCTGCTATAATTAGGAATGAATGCATTCTATCTGAATGCCACTATGTTCATATTACAGATTCCCCAACCTCACTCGCGGCTTCGTTTTAGCATTTAATTCAGTTCCCAATCTCATTCAGGCCATGAAATATAAAATAAGCACATTACATATGTGAAAACATGAATCATTCTTTACCCCGACCGGGACTCGAACCTAGGACTTATGATTACTAAGTCAAGGCGCTACCATTTCACCACAGATGGTTAAAAGGAATCCAACCTTATAGCTTATATCTGCTATAATTAGGAATGAACGCATTCTATTTGAATGCCTCTATGTTCATATTACAAATTTCCCAACCTCACTCGTGGCTTCGTTTTAGCATTTAATTCAATTCCCAATCTCATTCGGGCCATGAAATACCAAATAAGCACATTACATATGTGAAAACATGAATCAAATTTACCCCAACCGGGACTCGAACCTAGGACTTATGATTACTAAGTCAAGTCGCTATCACTACACCACAGAAGGTTAAAAGGAATCCAACCTTATAGCTTATATCTGCTATACTTAGGAATGAATGCATTCTATCTGAATGCCACTATGTTCAATATACAGATTCCCCAACCTCACTCGTGGTTTCGTTTTAGCATATAATTCAATTCCCAATCTCATTCGGGCCATGAAATACCAAATAAGCACATTACATATGTGAAAACATGAATCATTCTTTACCTCGACCTGGAATCGAACTTAGGGCTTATTAATAATAAATCAAGGCGCTACCACTACACCACAGAATGTTAAAAGGAATCCAACCTTATAGCTTATATCTGCTATACTTAGGAAAGAGCGCGTTCTAACTGAATGCCACAATGTTCATATTACAGATTCCCCGACCTCTCTCGTGGCTTCGTTTTAGCAGTTAATTCAATTCCCAATCTCATTCGGGCAATGAAATACCAAATAAGCACATTACTTATGTGAAAACATGAATCATTCTTTACCCCGACCGGGACTCGAACCTAGGACTTATGATTACTAAGTCAAGGCGCTACCACTACACCACAGAAGGTTAAAAGGAATCCAACCTTATAGCTTATATCTGCTATACTTAGGAATGAACGCATTCTATCTGAATGCCACTATGTTCATATTACAGATTCCCCAACCTCACTCGTGGCTTCGTTTTAGCAGGTAATTCAATTCCCAATCTCATTCGGGCCATGAAATACCAAATAAGCACATTACATATGTGAAAACATGAATCATTCTTTACCCCGACCGGGACTCGAACCTAGGACTTATGATTACTAAGTCAAGGCGCTACCACTACACCACAGAAGGTTAAAAGGAATCCAACCTTATAGCTTATATCTGCTATACTTAGGAATGAACGCATTCTATCTGAATGCCACTATTTTCATTTTACAGATTTCCCAACCTCACTTGTGGCTTCGTTTTAGCAATTAATTCAATTCCCAATCTCATTCGGGCTATGAAATACCAAATAAGCAAATTAAATATGTGAAAACATTAATCATTATTTACTCCGACCGGGACTCGAACCTAGGACTTATGATTACTAAGTCTAGGCGCTACCACTACACCACAGAAGGTTAAAAGGAATCCAACCTTATAGCTTATATCTGCTATACTTAGGAATGAATGCATTCTATCTGAATGCTACTATGTTCATATTACAGATTCCCCAACCTCACTCATGGCTTCGTTTTAGCATTTAATTCAATTCCCAATCTCATTTGGGCCATGAAATACCAAATAAGCACATTACATATGTGAAAACATGAATCATTCTTTACCCCGACTGGGACTCGAACCTAGGACTTATGATTACTAAGTCAAGGTGCTACCACTATACAACAGAAGGTTAAAAGGAACCCAACCTTATATCTTATATATGCTATACTTAGGAATGAACGCATTCTATCTGAAAGCAACTATGTTCATATTACAGATTTCCCAACCTCACTCGTGGCTTCGTTTTAGCATTTAATTCAATTCCAAATCTCATTCGGTCCATGAAATACCAAATAAGCACATTACATATGTAAAAACATGAATCATTCATTGCCCCGACCAGGACTCGAACCTAAGACTTATGATTACTAAGTCAAGGCGCTACCACTACACCACAGAGGGTTAAAATTAATCCAATCTTATAGCTTTTATCTGCTATACTTAGGAATGAACGCATTCTATCTGAATGCCACTATGATCATATTACAGATTCCCCAACCTCACTCGTGGCTTCGTTTTAGCATTTAATTCAATTCCCAATCTCATTCGGGCCATGAAATACCAAATAAGCAAATTACATATGTGAAAACATGAATCATTCTTTACCCCGACCGGGACTCGAACCTAGGACTTATGATTACTTAGTCAAGGCACTACCACTTCACCACAGATGGTTAAAAGGAATCCAACCTTATAGCTTATATCTGCTATACTTAGGAATGAATGCATTCTATCTGAATGCTACTATGTTCATATTACAGATTCCCCAACCTCACTTGTGGCTTCGTTTTAGCATTTAATTCAATTCCCAATCTCATTCGGGCCATGAAATACCAAATAAGCACATTACATATGTGAAAACATGAATCATTCTTTACCCCGACCGGGACTCGAACCTAGGATTAATGATTACTAAGTCTAGGCTCTACCACTACACCACAGAAGGTTAAAAGGAATCAAACCTTATAGCTTATATCTGCTATACTTAGGAATGAATGCATTCTATCTGAATGCCACTATGTTCATATTACAGATTCCCCAACCTCACTCGCGGCTTCGTTTTAGCATTTAATTCAGTTCCCAATCTCATTCGGGCCATGAAATATAAAATAAGCACATTACATATGTGAAAACATGAATCATTCTTTACCCCGACCGGGACTCGAACCTAGGACTTATGATTACTAAGTCAAGGCGCTACCATTACACCACAGAAGGTTAAAAGGAATCCAACCTTATAGCTTATATCTGCTATAATTAGGAATGAACGCATTCTATTTGAATGCCTCTATGTTCATATTACAGATTTCCCAACCTCACTCGTGGCTTCGTTTTAGCATTTAATTCAATTCCCAATCTCATTCGGGCCATGAAATACCAAATAAGCACATTACATATGTGAAAACATGAATCAAATTTACCCCAACCGGGACTCGAACCTAGGACTTATGATTACTAAGTCAAGTCGCTACCACTACACCACAGAAGGTTAAAAGGAATCCAACCTTATAGCTTATATCTGCTATACTTAGGAATGAATGCATTCTATCTGAATGCCACTATGTTCAATATACAGATTCCCCAACCTCACTCGTGGCTTTGTTTTAGCATATATTTCAATTCCCAATCTCATTCGGGCCATGAAATACTAAATAAGCACATTACATATGTGAAAACATGAATCATTCTTTACCTCGACCGGGACTCGAACTTAGGGCTTATTATTAATAAGTCAAGGCGCTACCACTACACCACAGAATGTTAAAAGGAATCCAACCTTATAGCTTATATCTGCTATACTTTGGAAAGAACGCGTTCTAACTGAATGACACAATGTTCATATTACAGATTCCCCGACCTCACTCGTGGCTTCGTTTTAGCAGTTAATTCAATTCCCAATCTCATTCGGGCAATGAAATACCAAATAAGCACATTACTTATGTGAAAACATGAATCATTCTTTACCCCGACCGGGACTCGAACCTAGGACTTATGATTACTAAGTCAAGGCGCTACCACTACACCACAGAAAGTTAAAAGGAATCCAACCTTATAGCTTATATCTGCTATACTTAGGAATGAACGCATTCTATCTGAATGCCACTATGTTCATATTACAGATTCCCCAACCTCACTCGTGGCTTCGTTTTAGCAGTTAATTCAATTCCCAATCTCATTCGGGCCATGAAATACCAAATAAGCACATTACATATGTGAAAACATGAATCATTCTTTACCCCGACCGGGACCCGAACCTTGGACTTATGATTACTAAGTCAAGGGGCTACCACTACACCACAGAATGTTAAAAGGAATCCAACCTTATAGCTTATATCTGCTATACTTAGGAATGAACGCATTCTATCTGAATGCCACTATTTTCATTTTACAGATTTCCCAAACTCACTTGTGGCTTCGTTTTAGCATTTAATTCAATTCCCAATCTCATTCGGGCCATGAAATACCAAAGAAGCAAATTAAATACGCGAAAACATTAATCATTCTTTACTCCGACCGGGACTCGAACCTAGGACTTATGATTACTAAGTCTAGGCGCTACCACTACACCACAGAAGGTTAAAAGGAATCCAACCTTATAGCTTATATCTGCTATAGTTAGGAATGAATGCATTCTATCTGAATGCTACTATGTTCATATTACAGATTCCCCAACCTCTCTCGTGGCTTCGTTTTGGCATTTAATTCAATTCCCAATCTCATTCGGGCCATGAAATACCAAATAAGCACATTACATATGTGAAAACATGAATCATTCTTTACCCCGACTGGGACTCGAACTTAGGACTTATTATAATAAGTCAAGGCGCTACCACTACACCACAGAAGATTAAAAGGAGTCCAACCTTATAGCTTATATCTGCTATACTTAGGAATGAACGCATTCTAACTGAATGCCACAATGTTCATATCACAGATTCCCTGACCTCACTTGTGGCTTTGTTTTAACAGTTAATTCAATTCTCAATCTCATTCGGGCCATGAAATACCAAATAAGCACATTACATATGAGAAAACATGAATCATTCGTTACCCTGACCGGGACTCGAACGTAGGACTTATGATTACTAAGTCAAGGCGCTACCACTACACAACAGAAGGTTAAAATGAACCCAACCTTATAGCTTATATATGCTATACTTAGGAATGATCGCATTCTATCTGAATGCCACTATGATCATATTACAGATTCCCCAACCTCACTCGTGGCTTCGTTTTAGCATTTAATTCAGTTCCCAATCTCATTCAGGCCATGAAATACCAAATAAGCAAATTACATATGTGAAAACATGAATCATTCTTTACCCCGACCGGGACTCGAACCTAGGACTTATGATTACTAAGTCAAGGCGCTACCACTACACCACAGAAGGTTAAAAGGAATCGAACCTTATAGCTTATATCTGCTATACTTAGGAATGAACGCATTCTATCTGAATGCCACTATTTTCATTTTACAGATTTCCCAACCTCACTTGTGGCTTCGTTTTAGCATTTAATTCAATTCCCAATCTCATTCGGGCTATGAAATACCAAATAAGCAAATTAAATATGTGAAAACATTAATCATTATTTACTCCGACCGGGACTCGAACCTAGGACTTATGATTACTAAGTCTAGGCGCTACCACTACACCACAGAAGGTTAAAAGGAATCCAACCTTATAGCTTATATCTGCTATACTTAGGAATGAATGCATTCTATCTGAATGCTACTATGTTCATATTACAGATTCCCCAACCTCACTCGTGGCTTCGTTTTAGCATTTAATTCAATTCCCAATCTCATTTGGGCCATGAAATACAAAATAAGCACATTCCATATGTCAAAACATGAATCATTCTTTACCCCGACTGGGACTCGAACCTAGGACTTATGATTACTAAGTCAAGGCGCTACCACTATACAACAGAAGGTTAAAAGGAACCCAACCTTATATCTTATATATGCTATACTTAGGAATGAACGCATTCTATCTGAAAGCAACTATGTTCATATTACAGATTTCCCAACCTCACTCGTGGCTTCGTTTTAGCATTTAATTCAATTCCAAATCTCATTCGGTCCATGAAATACCAAATAAGCACATTACATATGTGAAAACATGAATCATTCATTGCCCCGACCAGGACTCGAACCTAAGACTTATGATTACTAAGTCAAGGCGCTACCACTACACCACAGAGGGTTAAAATTAATCCAATCTTATAGCTTATATCTGCTATACTTAGGAATGAACGCATTCTATCTGAATGCCACTATGATCATATTACAGATTTCCCAACCTCACTCGTGGCTTCGTTTTAGCATTTAATTCAATTCCCAATCTCATTCGGGCCATGAAATACCAAATAAGCAAATTACATATGTGAAAACATGAATCATTCTTTACCCTGACCGGGACTCGAACCTAGGACTTATGATTACTTAGTCAAGGCGCTACCACTTCACCACAGAAGGTTAAAAGGAATCCAACCTTATAGCTTATATCTGCTATACTTAGGAATGAATGCATTCTATCTGAATGCTACTATGTTCATATTACAGATTCCCCAACCTCACTTGTGGCTTCGTTTTAGCATTTAATTCAATTCCCAATCTCATTCGGGCCATGAAATACCAAATAAGCACATTACATATGTGAAAACATGAATCATTCTTTACCCCGACCGGGACTCGAACCTAGGATTAATGATTACTAAGTCTAGGCTCTACCACTACACCACAGAAGGTTAAAAGGAATCAAACCTTATAGCTTATATCTGCTATACTTAGGAATGAATGCATTCTATCTGAATGCCACTATGTTCATATTACAGATTCCCCAACCTCACTCGCGGCTTCGTTTTAGCATTTAATTCAGTTCCCAATCTCATTCGGGCCATGAAATATAAAATAAGCACATTACATATGTGAAAACATGAATCATTCTTTACCCCGACCGGGACTCGAACCTAGGACTTATGATTACTAAGTCAAGGCGCTACCATTACACCACAGAAGGTTAAAAGGAATCCAACCTTATAGCTTATATCTGCTATAATTAGGAATGAATGCATTCTATTTGAATGCCTCTATGTTCATATTACAGATTTCCCAACCTTACTCGTGGCTTCGTTTTAGCATTTAATTCAATTCCCAATCTCATTCGGGCCATGAAATACCAAATAAGCACATTACATATGTGAAAACATGAATCAAATTTACCCCAACCGGGACTCGAACCTAGGACTTATGATTACTAAGTCAAGTCGCTACCACTACACCACAGAAGGTTAAAAGGAATCCAACCTTATAGCTTATATCTGCTATACTTAGGAATGAATGCATTCTATCTGAATGCCACTATGTTCAATATACAAATTCCCCAACCTCACTCGTGGCTTCGTTTTAGCATATAATTCAATTCCCAATCTCATTCGGGCCATGAAATACTAAATAAGCACATTACATATGTGAAAACATGAATCATTCTTTACCTCGACCGGGACTCGAACTTAGGGCTTATTATTAATAAGTCAAGGCGCTACCACTACACCACAGAATGTTAAAAGGAATCCAACCTTATAGCTTTTATCTGCTATACTTTGGAAAGAACGCGTTCTAACTGAATGACACAATGTTCATATTACAGATTCCCCGACCTCACTCGTGGCTTCGTTTTAGCAGTTAATTCAATTCCCAATCTCATTCGGGCAATGAAATACCAAATAAGCAAATTACTTATGTGAAAACATGAATCATTCTTTACCCCGACCGGGACTCGAACCTAGGACTTATGATTACTAAGTCAAGGCGCTACCACTACACCACAGAAAGTTAAAAGGAATCCAACCTTATAGTTTATATCTGCTATACTTAGGAATGAACGCATTCTATCTGAATGCCACTATTTTCATTTTACAGATTTCCCAACCTCACTTGTGGCTTCGTTTTAGCATTTAATTCAATTCCCAATCTCATTCGGGCCATGAAATACCAAATAAGCAAATTAAATACGCGAAAACATTAATCATTCTTTACTCCGACCGGGACTCGAACCTAGGACTTATGATTACTAAGTCTAGGCGCTACCACTACACCACAGAAGGTTAAAAGGAATCCAACCTTATAGCTTATATCTGCTATACTTAGGAATGAATGCATTCTATCTGAATGCTACTATGTTCATATTACAGATTCCCCAACCTCACTCGTGGCTTCGTTTTAGCATTTAATTCAATTCCCAATCTCATTCGGGCCATGAAATACCAAATTAGCACATTACATATGTGAAAACATGAATCATTCTTTACCCCGACTGGGACTCGAACTTAGGACTTATTATAATAAGTCAAGGCGCTACCACTACACCACAGAAGATTAAAAGGAGTCCAACCTTATAGCTTATATCTGCTATACTTAGGAATGAACGCATTCTAACTGAATGCCACAATGTTCATATCACAGATTCCCTGACCTCACTTTTGGCTTTGTTTTAACAGTTAATTCAATTCTCAATCTCATTCGGGCCATGAAATACCAAATAAGCACATTACATATGAGAAAACATGAATCATTCTTTACCCTGACCGGGACTCGAACGTAGGACTTATGATTACTAAGTCAAGGCGCTACCACTACACAACAGAAGGTTAAAATGAACCCAACCTTATAGCTTATATATGCTATACTTAGGAATGATCGCATTCTATCTGAATGCCACTATGATCATATTACAGATTCCCCAACCTCACTCGTGGCTTCGTTTTAGCATTTAATTCAGTTCCCAATCTCATTCAGGCCATGAAATACCAAATAAGCACATTACATATGTGAAAACATGAATCATTCTTTACCCCGACCGGGACTCGAACCTAGGACTTATGATTACTAAGTCAAAGCGCTACCACTACACCACGGAAAGTTAAAATTAATCCAACCTTATAGCTTATATCTGCTATACTTAGGAATGAACGCATTCTATCTGAATGAAACAATGTTTATATTACAGATTCCCAACCTCACTCGTGGCTTCGTTTTAGCAGTTAATTCAAATCCCAATCTCATTCGGGCAATGAAATACCAAATAAGCACATTACATATGTGAAAACATGAATCATTCTTTACCCCGACCAGGACTCGAACCTAGGACTTATGATTACTAAGTCAAGGCGCTACCACTACACCACAGAAGGTTATAAGGAATCCAACCTTATAGCTTATATCTGCTATACTTAGGAATGAACGCATTCTATCTGAATGCAACTATGTTCATATTACAGATTCACCAACCTCACTCGTGGCTTCGTTTTAGCAGTTAATTCAATTCCCAATCACATTCGGGCCATGAAATACCAAATAAGCACATTACATATGTGAAAACATGAATCATTCTTTACCCCGACCGGGACTCGAACCTAGGACTTATGATTACTAAGTCAAGGCGCTACCACTACACCACAGAAGGTTAAAAGGAATCCAACCTTATAGCTTATATCTGCTATACTTAGGAATGACCGCATTTTATCTGAATGCCACTATGTTCGTTTTACAGATTTCCCAACCTCACTTGTGGCTTCGTTTTAGCATTTAATTCAATTCCCGATTTCATTCGGGATATGAAATACCAAATAAGCAAATTACATATGTGTTAACATGAATCATTCTTTACTCCGACCGGGAATCGAACCTAGGACTTATGATTACTAAGTCAAGGCGCTACCACTGCACCACAGAAGGTTAAAAGGAATCCAACCTTATAGCTTATATCTGCTATACTTAGGAATGAACGCATTCTATCTGAATGCTACTATGTTCATATTACAGATTCCCCAACCTCACTCGTGGCTTCGTTTTAGTATTTAATTCAATTCCCAATCTCATTCGGGCCATGAAATACCAAATAAGCACATTGCATATGTGAAAACATGAATCAAATTTACCCCGACTGGGACTCGAACCTAGGACTTATGATTACTAAGTCAAGGCGCTACCACTACACCACAGAAAGTTAAAAGGAATCCAACCTTATAGCTTATATCTGCTATACTTAGGAATGAACGCATTCTATCTGAATTCCACTATGTTCATATTACAGATTCCCCAACCTCACTCGTGGCTTCGTTTTAGCAGTTAATTCAATTCCCAATCACATTCGGGCCATGAAATACCAAATAAGCACATTACATATGTGAAAACATGAATCATTCTTTACCCCAACTGGGACTCGAACCTAGGACTTATGATTACTAAGTCAAGGCGCTACCACTACACCACAGAAGGTTAAAAGGAATCCAACCTTATAGCTTATATCTGCTATACTTAGGAATGAACGCATTCTATCTGAATGCCACTATGTTCATATTACAGTTTTCCCAATCTCACTTGTGGCTTCGTTTTAGCATTTAATTCAATTCCCAATCTCATTCGGGCCATGAAATACCAAATAAGCAAATTACATATGTGGAAACATGAATCATTCTTTACCCCGACCGGGACTCGAACCTAGGACTTATGATTACTAAGTCAAGTCGCTACCACTACACCACAGAAGGTTAAAAGGAATCCAACGTTATAGCTTATATCTGCTATACTTAGGAATGAACGCATTCTATCTGAATGCCACTATGTTCATATTACAGATTCCCCAACCTCATTCGTGGTTTCGTTTTAGCATTTAATTCAATTCCCAATCTCATTCGGGCCATGAAATACCATATAAGCACATTACATATGTGAAAACATGAATCATTCTTTACCCCGACTGGGACTCGAACTTAGGACTTATTATTAATAAGTCAAGGCGCTACCACTACACCACACAAGATTAAAAGGAGTCCAACCTAATAGCTTATATCTGCTATACTTAGGAATGAACGCATTCTAACTGAATGCCACAATGTTCATATTACAGATTCCCCGACCTCACTCGTGGCTTCGTTTTAGCAGTTAATTCAATTCCCAATCTCATTCGGGCCATGAAATACCAAATAAGCACATTACATATGTGAAAACATGAATCATTCTTTACCCCGACCGGGACTCGAACCTAGGACTTATGATTACTAAGTCAAGGCGCTAAAACTACACCACAGAATGATAAGAGGAATCCAACCTTATAGCTTATATCTGCTACACTTAGGAATGAACGCAATCTATCTGAATGCCACTATGTTCATATTACAGATTCCCCAACCTCACTCGTGGCTTTGTTTTAGCATTTAATTCAATTCCCAATCTCATTCGAGCCATGAAATACCAAATAAGCACAATACATATGAGAAAACATCGAATCATTCTTTACCCCGACTGGGACTCGAACCCAGGACTTATGATTACTAAGTCAAGGCGCTACCACTGCACAACAGAAGGTTAAAAGGAGCCCAGCCTTATAGCTTATATATGCTATACTTAGGAATGAACGCATTCTATCTGAAAGCAACAATGTTCATATTACAGATTTCCCAGACCTCACTCGTGGCTTCGTTTTAGCAGTTAATTCAATTCTCAAATCTCATTCGGTCCACGAAATACCAAATAAGCACATTAAATATGTGAAAACATGAATCATTCTTTGCCCCGACCGGGACTCGAACCTAGGACTTATGATTACTAAGTCAAGGCGCTACCAACTACACCACAGAGGGTTAAAATGAACCCAACCTTTTAGCTTATATATGCTATACTTAGGAATGATCGCATTCTATCTGAATGCCACTATGTTCATATTACAGATTCCCCAACCTCACTCGCGGCTTCGTTTTAGCATTTAATTCAGTTCCCAATCTCATTCGGGCCATGAAATACCAAATAAGCAAATTACATATGTGAAAACATGAATCATTCTTTACCCCGACCCGGGACTCGAACCTAGGACTTATGATTACTAAGTCAAGGCGCTACCACTACACCACAGAAGGTTAAAAGGAATCCAACCTTATAGCTTATATCTGCTATACTTAGGAATGAATGCATTCTATCTGAATGCTACTATGTTCATATTACAGATTCCCCAACATCACTTGTGGCTTCGTTTTAGCATTTAATTGAATTCCCAATCTCATTCGGGCCATGAGATACCAAATAAGCACATTACATATTTGAAAACATGAATCATTCTTTACCCCGACCGGGAGTCGAACCTAGGATTAATGATTACTAAGTCCAGGAGCTACCACTACACCACAGAAGGTTAAAAGGAATCCAACCTTATAGATTATATCTGCTATATTTAGGAATGAATGCATTCTATCTGAATGCCACTATGTTCATATTACAGATTCCCCAACCTCACTCGCAGCTTCGTTTTAGCATTTAATTCAGTTCCCAATCTCATTCGGGCCATGAAATACCAAATAAGCACATTACATATGTGAAAACATGAATCATTCTTTACCCCGACCGGGACTCGAACCTAGGACTTATGATTACTAAGTCAAGGCGCTACCATTACACCACAGAAGGTTAAAAGGAATCCAACCTTATAGCTTATATCTGCTATACTTAGGAATGAACTCATTCTATTTGAATGCCTCTATGTTCATATTACAGATTCCCCAACCTCACTCGTGGCTTCGTTTTAGCATTTAATTCAATTCCCAATCTCATTCGGGCCATGAAATACCAAATAAGCACATTACATATGTGAAAACATGAATCAAATTTACCTCAACCGGGACTCGAACCTAGCACTTATGATTACTAAGTCAACTCGCTACCACTACACCACAGAAGGTTAAAAGGAATCCAACCTTATAGCTTATATCTGCTATACTTAGGAATGAACGCATTCTATCTGAATGCCACTATGTTCATATTACAGATTTCCCAACCTCACTTGTGGCTTCGTTTTAGCATTTAATTCAATTCCCAATCTCATTCGGGCCATGTAATACCAAATAAGCAAATTACATATGTGAAAACATGAATCATTCTTTACCCCGACTGGGACTCGAACCTAAGACTTATGATTACTAAGTCAAGGCGCTACCACTACACCACAGAAGGTTAAAAGGAATCCAACCTTATAGCTTATATCTGCTATACTTAGGAATGAACGCATTCTATCTGAATGCCACTATGTTCAATATACAGATTCCCCAACCTCACTCGTGGCTTCGTTTTAGCATTTAATTCAATTCCCAATCTCATTCGGGCCATGAAATACCAAATAAGCACATTACATATGTGAAAACATGAATCATTCTTTACCTCGACCGGGACTCGAACTTAGGGCTTATTATTAATAAGCCAAGGCGCTACCACTACACCACTGAAGGTTAAAAGGAATCCAACCTTATAGCTTATATCTGCTATACTTTGGAATGAACGCGTTCTAACTGAATGCCACAGCGTTCATATTATAGATTCCCCGACCTCACTCGTGGCTTCGTTTTAGCAGTTAATTCAAATCCCAATCTCATTCGGGCAATGAAATACCAAATAAGCACATTACATATGTGAAAACAAGAATCATTCTTTACCCCGACCGGGACTCGAACCTAGGACTTATGATTACTAAGTCAAGGCGCTACCACTACACCACAGAAGGTTAAAAGGAATCCAACCTTATAGCTTATATCTGCTATACTTAGGAATGAACGCATTCTATCTGAATGCAACTATGTTCATATTACAGATTCACCAACCTCACTCGTGGCTTCGTTTTAGCAGTTAATTCAATTCCCAATCACATTCGGGCCATGAAATACCAAATAATCGCATTACATATGTGAAAACATGAATCATTCTTTACCCCGACCGGGACTCGAACCTAGGACTTATGATTACTAAGTCAAGGCGCTATCACTACACCACAGAAGGTTAAAAGGAATCCAACCTTATAGCTTATATCTGCTATACTTAGGAATGAACGCATTTTATCTGAATGCCACTATGTTCGTTTTACAGATTTCCCAACCTCACTTGTGGCTTCGTTTTAGCATTTAATTCAATTCCCGATCTCATTCGGGATATGAAATACCAAATAAGCAAATTACATATGTGAAAACATGAATCATTCTTTACTCCGACCGGGACTCGAACCTAAGACTTATGATTACTAAGTCAAGGCGCTACCACTACACCACAGAAGGTTAAAAGGAATCCAACCTTATAGCTGATATCTGCTATACTTAGGAATGAAGGCATTCTATCTGAATGCTACTATGTTCATATTACAGATTCCCCTACCTCACTCGTGGCTTCGTTTTAGCATTTAATTCAATTCCCAATCTCATTCGGGCCATGAAATACCAAATAAGCACATTACATATGTGAAAACATGAATCATTCTTTACCCCGACAGGGACTCGAACTTAGGACTTATTATTACTAAGTCAAGGCGCTACCACTACACCAAATGAAGATTAAAAGGAGGCCAACCTTATAGCTTATATCTGCTATACTTAGGAATGAACGCATTCTAACTGAATGCCACAATGTTCATATTACAGATTCCCTGACCTCACTTGTGGCTTTGTTTTAACAGTTAATTCAATTCTCAATCTCATTCGGGCCATGAAATACCAAATAAGCACATTACATATGAGAAAACATGAATCATTCTTTACCCTGACCGGGACTCGAACCTAGGACTTATGATTACTAAGTCAAGGCGCTACCACTACACCACAGAAGGTTAAAATGAATCCAACCTTATAGCTTATATATGCTTTACTTAGGAATGATCGCATTCTAACTGAATGCCACTATGTTCATATTACAGATTCCCCAACCTCACTCACGGCTTCGTTTTAGCATTTAATTCAGTTCCCAATCTCATTTGGGCCATGAAATACCAAATAAGCAAACTACATATGTGAAAACATTAATCATTCTTTACCCCGACCGGGACTCGAACCTAGGACTTATGATTACTAAGTCAAGGCGCTACCACTACACCACAGAAGGTTAAAAGGAACCCAACCTTATAGCTTATATATGCTATACTTAGGAATGAACGCATTCTATCTGAAAGCAACTATGTTCATATTACAGATTTCCCAACCTCACTCGTGGCTTCGTTTTAGCATTTAATTCAATTCCAAATCTCATTCGGTCCATGAAATACAAAATAAGCACATTACATATATGAAAACATGAATCATTCATTGCCCCGACCAGGACTCGAACCTAAGACTTATGATTACTAAGTCAAGGCGCTACCACTACACCACAGGGGGTTAAAATTAATCCAATCTTATAGCTTATATCTGCTATACTTAGGAATGAATGCATTCTATCTGAATGCCACTATGATCATATTACAGATTCTCCAACCTCACTCGTGGCTTCGTTTTAGCATTTAATTCAATTCCCAATCTCATTCGGGCCATGAAATACCAAATAAGTAAATTACATATGTGAAAACATGAATCATTCTTTACCCTGACCGGGACTCGAACCTAGGACTTATGATTACTAAGTCAAGGCGCTACCACTACACCACAGAAGGTTAAAAGGAATCCAACCTTATAGCTTATATCTGCTATACTTAGGAATGAATGCATTCTATCTGAATGCTACTATGTTCATATTATAGATTCCCCAACCTCACTTGTGGCTTCGTTTTAGCATTTAATTCAATTCCCAATCTCATTCGGGCCATGAGATACCAAATAAGCACATTACATATGTGAAAACATGAATCATTCTTTACCCCGACCGGGACTCGAACCTAGGATTAATGATTACTAAGTCTAGGCGCTACCACTACACCACAGAAGGTTAAAAGGAATCCAACCTTATAGCTTATATCTGCTATACTTAGGAATGAATGCATTCTATCTGAATGCCACTATGTTCATATTACAGATTCCCCAACCTCACTCGCGGCTTCGTTTTAGCATTTAATTCAGTTCCCAATATCATTCGGGCCATGAAATACCAAATAAGCACATTACATATGTGAAAACATGAATCATTCTTTACCCCGACCGGGACTCGAACCTAGGACTTATGATTACTAAGTCAAGGCGCTGCCATTACACCACAGAAGGTTAAAAGGAATCCAACCTTATAGCTTATATCTGCTATACTTAGGAATGAACTCATTCTATTTGAATGCCTCTAGTTCATATTACAGATTCCCCAACCTCACTCGTGGCTTCGTTTTAGCATTTAATTCAATTCCCAATCTCATTCGTTCCATGAAATACCAAATAAGCACATTACATATGTGAAAACATGAATCAAATTTACCCCAACCGGGACTCGAACCTAGCACTTATGATTACTAAGTCAAGGCGCTACCACTAAACCACAGAAGGTTAAAAGGAATCCAACCTTATAGCTTATATCTGCTATACTTATGAATGAACGCATTCTATCTGAATGCCACTATGTTCATATTACAGATTTCCCAACCTCACTTGTGGCTTCGTTTTAGCATTTAATTCAATTCCCAATCTCATTCGGGCCATGAAATACCAAATAAGCAAATTACATATGTGAAAACATAAATCATTCTTTACCCCGACTGGGACTCGAACCTAAGACTTATGATTACTAAGTCAAGGCGCTACCACTACACCACAGAAGGTTAAAAGGAATCCAACCTTATAGCTTATATCTGCTATACTTAGGAATGAATGCATTCCATCTGAATGCCACTATGTTCAATATACAGATTCCCCAACCTCACTCGTGGCTTCGTTTTAGCATTTAATTCAATTCCCAATCTCATTCGGGCCTTGACATACCAAATATGCACATTACATATGTGAAAACATGAATCATTCTTTACCTCGACCGGGACTCGAACTTAGGGCTTATTGTTAATAAGTCAAGGTGCTACCACTACACCACAGAAGGTTAAAAGGAATCCAACCTTATAGCTTATATCTGCTATACTTAGGAATGAACGCATTCTAACTGAATGCCACAATGTTCATATTATAGATTCCCCGACCTCACTCGTGGCTTCGTTTTAGCAGTTAATTCAATTCCCAATCTCATTCGGGTATGAAATACCAAATAAGCACATTACATATGTGAAAACATGAATCATTCTTTACCCCGACTGGGACTCGAACCTAGGACTTATGATTACTAAGTCAAGGCGCTACCACTACACCACAGAAGGTTAAAAGGAATCCAACCTTATAGCTTATATCTGCTATACTTAGGAATGAACGCATTCTATCTGAATGCAACTATGTTCATATTACAGATTCCCCAACCTCACTCGTGGCTTCGTTTTAGCAGTTAATTCAATTCCCAATCACATTCGGGCCATGAAATACCAAATAAGCACATTACATATGTGAAAACATGAATCATTCTTTACCCCGACCGGGACTCGAACCTAGGACTTATGATTACTAAGTCAAGGCGCTACCACTACACCACAGAAGGTTAAAAGGAATCCAACCTTATAGCTTATATCTGCTATACTTAGGAATGAACGCATTTTATCTGAATGCCACTATGTTCGTTTTACAGATTTCCCAACCTCACTTGTGGCTTCGTTTTAGCATTTAATTCAATTCCCAATCTCATTCGGGCCATGAAATACCAAATAAGCAAATTACATATGTGAAAACATGACTCATTCTTTACTCCGACCGGGACTCGAACCTAGGACTTATGATTACTAAGTCAAGGCGCTACCATTACACCACAGAAGGTTAAAAGGAATCCAACCTTATAGCTTATATCTGCTATACTTAGGAATGAATGCATTCTATCTGAATGCTACTATGTTCATATTACAGATTCCCCAACCTCACTCGTGGCTTCGTTTTAGCTTTTAATTCAATTCCCAATGTCATTTGGGCCATGAAATACCAAATAAGCATTTTACATATGTGAAAACATGAATCATTCTTTACCCCGACCGGGACTCGAACTTATGACTTATTATTAATAAGTCAAGGCGCTACCACTACACAACAGAAGATTAAAAGGAGGCCAACCTTATAGCTTATATCTGCTATACTTAGGAATGAACGCATTCTAACTGAATGCCACAATGTTCATATTACAGATTCCCTGACCTCAGTTGTGGCTTTGTTTTAACAGTTAATTCAATTCTCAATCTCATTCGGGCCATGAAATACCAAATAAGCACATTACATATGAGAAAACATGAATCATTCTTTACCCTGACCGGGACTCGAACCTAGGACTTATGATTACTAAGTCAAGGCGCTACCACTACACAACAGAAGGTTAAAATGAACCCAACCTTATAGCTTATATATGCTGTACTTAGGAATGATCGCATTCTATCTGAATGCCACTATGTTCATATTACAGATTCCCAAACCTCACTCGCGGCTTCGTTTTAGCATTTAATTCAGTTCCCAATCTCATTCGGGCCATGAAATACCAAATAAGCAAATTACATATGTGAAAACATGAATCATTCTTTATCCCGACCGGGACTCGAACCTAGGACTTATGATTACTAAGTCAAGGCGCTACCACTACACCACAGAAGGTTAAAATTAATCCAACCTTATAGCTTATATCTGCTATACTTAGGAATGAACGCATTCTATCTGAATGCAACTATGTTCATATTACAGATTCCCCAACCTCACTCGTGGCTTCGTTTTAGCAGTTAATTCAATTCCCAATCACATTCGGGCCATGAAATACCAAATAAGCACATTACATATGTGAAAACATGAATCATTCTTTACCCCGATCAGGACTCGAACCTAGGACTTATGATTACTAAGTCAAGGCGCTACCACTACACCACAGAAGGTTAAAAGGAATCCAACCTTATAGCTTATATTTGCTATACTTAGGAATGAACGCATTTTATCTGAATGCCACTATGTTCGTTTTACAGATTTCCCAACCTCACTTGTGGCTTCGTTTTAGCATTTAATTCAATTCCCAATCTCATTCGGGCCATGAAATACCAAATAAGCAAATTACATATGTGAAAACATGAATCATTCTTTACTCCGACCGGGACTCGAACCTTGGACTTATGATTACTAAGTCAAGGAGCTACCACTACACCACAGAAGGTTAAGAGGAATCCAACCTTATAGCTTATATCTGCTACACTTAGGAATGAATGCATTCTATCTGAATGCTACTATGTTCATATTACAGATTCCCCAACCTCACTCGTGGCTTTGTTTTAGCATTTAATTCAATTCCCAATCTCATTCGGGCCATGAAATACCAAATAAGCACATTACATATGTGAAAACATGAATCATTCTTTACCCCGACTGGGACTCGAACTTAAGACTTATTATTAATAAGTCAAGGCGCTACCACTACACCACAGAAGATTAAAAGGCGGCCAACCTTATAGCTTATATCTGCTATACTTAGGAATGAACGCATTCTAACTGAATGCCACAATGTTCATATTACAGATTCCCTGACCTCACTTGTGGCTTTGTTTTAACAGTTAATTCAATTCTCAATCTCATTCGGGCCATGAAATACCAAATAAGCACATTACATATGAGAAAACATGAATCATTCTTTACCCTGACCGGGACTCGAACCTAGGACTTATGATTACTAAGTCAAGGCGCTACCAACTACACAACAGAAGGTTAAAATGAACCCAACCTTTTAGCTTATATATGCTATACTTAGGAATGATCGCATTCTATCTGAATGCCACTATGTTCATATTACAGATTCCCCAACCTCACTCGCGGCTTCGTTTTAGCATTTAATTCAGTTCCCAATCTCATTCGGGCCATGAAATACCAAATAAGCAAATTACATATGTGAAAACATGAATCATTCTTTACCCCGACCGGGACTCGAACCTAGGACTTATGATTACTAAGTCAAGGCGCTACCACTACACCACAGAAGGTTAAAATTAATCCAACCTTATAGCTTATATCTGCTATACTTAGGAATGATCGCATTCTATCTGAATGCCACTATGTTCATATTACAGATTCCCCAACCTCACTCGTGGCTTCGTTTTAGCATTTAATTCAATTCCCAATCTCATTCGGGCCATGAAATACCAAATTAGCACATAACATATGTGAAAACATGAATCAAATTTACCCCGACCGGGACTCGAACCTAGGACTTATGATTACTAAGTCAAGGCGCTACCAATACACCACAGAAGGTTAAAAGGAATCCAACCTTATAGCTTATATCCTCTATACTTAGGAATGAACGCATTCTATCTGAATGCCACAATGTTCATATTACAGATTTCCTAACCTCACTCGTGGCTTCATTTTAGCATTTAATTCAATTCCCAATCTCATTCGGGCCATGAAATTATCAAATAAGCACATTACATATGTGAAAACATGAATCATTTTTTTTTACCCCGACCGGGACTCGAACCTAGGACTTATGATTACTAAGTCAAGGCGCTACCACTACACCACAGAAGGTTAAAAGGAATCCAACCTTGTAGCTTATATCTGCTATGCTTAGGAATGAACGCATTCTATGTGAATGCCACTATGTTCATATTACAGATTCCCCAACCTCACTCGTGGCTTCGTTTTAGCATTTAATTCAATTCCCAATCTCATTCGGGCCATGAAATTATCAAATAAGCACATTACATATGTGAAAACATGAATCATTTTTTTTTACCGTGACCGGGACTCGAACCTAGTACTTATGATTACTAAGTCAAGGCGCTACCATTACACCACAGAAGGTTAAAAGGAATCCAACCTTATAGCTTATATCTGCTATACTTAGGAATGAACGCATTCTATCTGAATGCCACTATGTTCATATTACAGATTCCCCAACTTCACCCGTGGCTTCATTTTAGCATTTAATTCAATTCCCAATCTCATTCGGGCCATGAAATTATCAAATAAGCACATTACATATGTGAAAACATGAATCATTTTTTTTTACCCTGACCGGGACTCGAACCTAGGACTTATGATTACTAAGTCAAGGCGCTACCACTACACCACAGAAGGTTAAAAGGAATCCAACCTTATAGCTTATATCTGCTATACTTAGGAATGAACGCATTCTATCTGAATGCCACTATGTTCATATTACAGATTCCCCAACCTCACTCGTGGCTTCATTTTAGCATTTAATTCAATTCCCAATCTCATTCGGGCCATGAAATTATCAAATAAGCACATTACATATGTGAAAACATGAATCATTTTTTTTTTTACCCCGACCGGGACTCGAACCTAGGACTTATGATTACTAAGTCAAGGCGCTACCACTACACAACAGAAGGTTAAAAGGAATTCATTCCTAAGTATAGCAGATATAAGCTATAAGGTTGGATTCCTTTTAACTTTCTGTGATTACCTAATTGTGATTACCTAATTGTGTTTACGGGAAAGAGCCCAAAGCTCGTATCTTCCCGTCTCCTGAGAGGTTCCATGTTATACTTAGTGATACTTATCATACCTGTCCTTAAAACTATGGATTGAGATAGCATTAACTACCTCCTCGCTTAGCCAATTCCAATTATCAACTACTCTTACACTGAAAAAGTATTTCCTTACATTCTGCAAAGAAGTTTTCTTATGAAGCTTCAAACTATGACCTCTAGTTCTAGAACCAGCCATATCAAAATATCGATCCCTATACACTCTTTCATAACCATGAAGGAATTTAAAGACTGTCACCATATCCCCCCTCACTCTTCTAGCTTCGAGTGATGGTAAGTCTAATTCCCTCAGCCTCTCATCATAACTGAGATTGCGTATTTCTGGCACCAGTTTCGTGGCATGTCTTTGAACTTTTTCAAGCTTAGCTATGTGCTTTTTCAAGTGCGGATTCCAAAAGGGGGCTGCATATTCGAGTTTTGGCCTCACATAGGTTACATAAATATTTCTGAACATTTCCTTGTCCATGTGCCTGAAGGCTACCCTTACATTTGATAAGAATGCATATGCTGCCCTTACTATGCCATTTATATGTATTTCTGGAGACAAATCTGCCAGTATGTTTACTCCTAGATCTCTCTCATTTTCTGTCTCTTGAAGTTGTACTCCAGCCACCGAGTAGTCAAGCTTGGGCCTTCTTGCACTTGTACCCATACTCATTACCTTACATTTTTAAGTATTGAATTTCATTAGCCACTTTTCTGACCACTCATGCAGATTATTTAGATCCTCCTGAAGTTCTCTACCATTGTTCTCGTTTTTTACTTTCTTCACAATCTTTGCATCATCTGCAAACATATTCATGAATGAATTTACAGACTCTGGTAGTTCATTAACATATACAAGGAACAAAAGTGGCCCTAAAACTGAACCCTGTGGAACTCCACTACTAACTCTTCTCCATTCAGACACTGAGTGTCTTACTCTAACCCTCTGTTCCCTTCCTTCTAAGTAAGTTTTTATCCATTCCAAAACATTTCCACCTATTCTAGCCATTGATTGCATCTTCCTAATAAGTCTCCCATGTGGAAGAGTGTCAAACGCTTTCTGGAATTCTAGGAATATGCAATCTGCCCAGCCCTCTCTTTCCTGTAAGATTTGGCTTACCTCATCATAAAATTCTAATAAGTTTGTTACTGTTGATCTACCTTCTCTAAAGCCATTCTGTGGTGTAGTGGTAGCACCTTGACTTAGTAATCATAAGTCCTAGGTTCGAGTCCCGGTCGGGGTAAAAAAAATAAATGATTCATGTTTTCACATATGTAATGTGCTTATTTGACAATTTCTTGGCCCGAATGAGATTGGGAATTGAATTAAATGCTAAAATGAAGCCACGAGTGAGGTTGGGGAATCTGTAATATGAACATAGTGGCATTCAGATAGAATGCGTTCATTCCTAAGTATAGCAGATATAAGCTATAAGGTTGGATTCCTTTTAACCTTCTGTGGTGTAGTGGTAGCGCCTTGACTTAGTAATCATAAGTCCTAGGTTCTAGTCCCGGTCGGGGTAAAAAAAAAAAAAAGATTCATGTTTTCACATATGTAATGTGCTTATTTGATAATTTCATGGCCCGAATGAGATTGGGAATTGAATTAAATGCTAAAAAAGATTCATGTTTTTACATATGTAATGTGCTTATTTGATAATTTCATGGCCCTAATGAGATTGGGAATTGAATTAAATGCTAAAATGAAGCCACGAGTGAGGTTGGGGAATCTGTAATATGAACATAGTGGCATTCAGGTAGAATGCGTTCATTTCCTCTGCCTTTTCTTCACAACCTTCATCTGTTACTCGTAATCAATCTCGTATCACTCTTTCTTCTACTCTTAACTCCGATTTGCAGAGAGTATCTGAATGGGGCACTCAAAATTTTGTTAAATTCAATGCCTCGAAGACACAGTTTCTGGCTATATCTTTATCTCCTTCTCCTCCTGATAACCCTATTGTCTTCGAAACTATTGAAATTTACCCTCTTAACTTTATCAATATATTAGGAATCCATATAGCCTCTAACTTGTCTTGGAGGAATCACATAATCCAAATTTCTAAATCTTCATCCAAATAATTGGGGGTTTTGTTTCGTTTTCGTTATTTCTTTTCCTCATTGGAGTTACTTAAAATTTACAAAGTTCTTATCCGCCCCTGCTTAGAATACTGCTCACACATATGGGGTGCTTCTTCCTTTACCTATCTTCTTGATAGGGTTCAATCTAAGGCAGTCAGACTAATTAATGATCCTTCTCTTACTTCTAACCTGAACTCTCTCTCTCTTCTCCGTAAGGTATCTTCCCTTTCGCTTTTCTATAGCTACTACTTCCATCGCTGCTCTGATGAGTTGGCGAGTTGCATCCCTCCTCCAATGCCGAGGCCGTGTAACACTCGCCAAGCGGCCTCATCTCACAGGTACTGTGTCGAGATTTGTAGCTCGCGGATTGGTCGGTGCAGCGACTGCTTCTTCCCATCTACCTCCAGACTCTGGAACTCTCTTCCTCCTTCTGTCTTTCCAAATTCTTTTGACCTTTCATCCTTCAAAAAGCAGATCTATCGTCATCTCAGAGCCTAGTCCTCCATATCTCTGGGTCCTCTTTACTTTGACTGTTTTTTCTGTCTGTCGTTTTCCTTTGTGTGACATTACCTCATCTCTGCCTTGCCCTTAACTTTTTCTTTTCCTTCGTCTTGGTATTTTCTCGTGCCCGGGCCTTTGTTGATGAGGGCAGTTTCTGCCTATCCCGGTGTCACACTCTTAAAAAAAAAAAATACATATATATATATATATATATATATATATATATATATATATATATATATATATATATATATATATATATATATATATATATATATATATATTTATATATATATATATATATATA
>JAXCGZ010023044.1:35000-65000 GCA_037179515.1 Halocaridina rubra
TTTGGCCATGTCATACTTTTCTGCCAGCCTTTTGAGAGTAAGGCCAGATTCTTTGACTTCATCGTGCATTTCCTGTTCTTGTTCTTCCTCTTCTTCGCTCGCTGATTTTGTCATTTCCTACAAGTCTTCATCAGTCAACGGCTGCAAGTGGCAGTCGATCAGTTCATTCACGTCTTCGTGAGTCATATCTTTAAAGCTTTCTCCTCCTAGCACTGCAGCCAACTTCACAGCTTTCGAAATTGCCGAGTTATGCACTTCGTCAGGAGCGAATCCCCTGTAGTCGTAGATGACTTCGGGCCACAATTTCTTCCAGCTAGCTTCGATTGTGGCTGGCTTCATCTCTTTATTTGCATTCTGAATATTTTGAGGCATGTAGCAATCGTGTAGTTACGCCAGTGCGCCTTCAGAACGAATTCTTTGTCCGTATCCATGGAGTCAACGCTTTGATCCATAGGCTGAATCAGTGATGTTGAAATCAGTGGCAGGAACTCTGCCTAAACGCCATCATAATGGAGATCAGCTGTGTGGCCACCAGCATTATCCATCAAAAGAAGAACTTTGAATTCAAGGCCCTTCTCTGCAAGATAAACTTGGACCTAAGAGATAGAGCATTGGTAAAACCAGTCCGATTTGAGGCTTTTCATGATTCAGACCTTAGGGTTATGCATCCAATACACTGGCAGCAGATTCTTGTTCTTATTCCTCAAAGCCCTAGGGTTCTTTGATTTGTAGATAAGCTGGGGCTTTAACATAAAGCCCGCAGCATTCCCACACATTACGAGGGTAACGCGGTCTTTGTGCACTTCAAATCCTGGGGCTTTAGCTTCCTCCTTGAAAAGAAAATTGCGAGACGGCATTGTCTTCCAAAATAACCAGTCTCATCCATGTTAAACATTTGCTCAGGAGCATAATCACCTTCCTCGATAATTTTCTTGAAAACGTTGTTTACATATTCATCAGCTGCAGCTGTATCTGCAGAGGCAGCTTCGCCATACACCAAAACGCTCTTTAGGGCAAAGCATTTTTGAAATTTGGTGAACCATCCCTTGCAAGCAATGAACGATGGTTTCCTCGGTGATGAATTGCTGGACGGTCCTCCTCACAGTCGCCACTGTTGTCGTCGGGATTGTTTGCATCGAATGTCTCATACAGCTTCTTCGCCTTTGTTTGTATGATACTCGTGTCTAAGCTGATGTTCTTCCTCCTGCAATCAGCAATCCACAGGGCCAAAGCAGATACCATCCGCACTATTATCTTATTGCAGGGTGTTACAACCCTCTTCGCTGTTTTGTTAAAAGTAGTAGTCGCTGTCTTCCTGATATTCACTTTGTTCTTCTTGATGTAGCGAACAGTAGATTCGTTGATGCCAAAATGGCGGCTGACATCCGAGAACCTTCTTCCTTCCTTCAGCATATCTAACAGTTTTACCTCATCTGCAATGGTCGACATCTTCCTTAGCCGCTTAGGCTCACTACCAGAAGCCTTAGAAGATGAAGGACACTTGGGCAGCATTGCAGGGGTTGAAATACAAAAAGTTTCACAAAATCATAACCACTTCGTATTAAGAAGCACAACACGAACGGCGCACACATGAGTAAACTGAACGGGTGATGCAAGACAATGGAAGATGCTGAGAGAATTAAGCTTCACTCAAAAAGCCAATCAGACCCCATGATACAGAACATACAGAAAAGCAATTTTGTGATTCGTTGTCTCCCACCCATCAGCCAATAGCATCCCGTGTACTGCCTCATGTAAGTGCGACCCTTTGCGTTTTACAAGATCCCGATACATGTATCAAATTTTATATGGTGCAATACTGTGAGTTACATGTTTAAGTTTATGTTTGTACTATATTTTACTCTTTTATTATTCTTAGGATAGGAAATACTTTTTTTTACCTAAACTAATATAAACACTGGAAATTTTAATATATACTATCTCAAGTAGGTGCGACCCTTTAAGTTTACCAAAAAGTTAATGCCGGTATCATATTTTATATGGTGTAGGGTTACATGTTCAAATTTAAGTTTTTTACTATTTTTTACTGTTATATTATTATTAGGCTGGGAAATACTTTTCTTTATCAATGAAATAATGAATATACTTTTTTCAATAAAATAATGAATATACTTTTTTTTTCAATAAAATAATAAAAATACTGGTAATATTAATATTTCCACATATCGTGCATTCTCGCATATATCCAGAAAAAAAATACATATGCTCGCCAAAAAACCGCAATGCACTGAACTCAAAGTAGGAGAAGTGCGATATAGTGAGATATTACCGTAAATGTATATATATATATATATATATATATATATATATATATATATATATATATATATATATATATATATATATATATATATATATATATATATATATATATATATATATATATATATATATATATATATATATATACACATATATATATATACATATATATATATACATATATATATATATATATATATATATATATATATATATATATATATATATATATATATATATATATATATATATATATATATATATATATATATATATATATATATATATATATATATATATATATATATATATATATATATATATATATATATATATATATATATATATATATATATATATATATATATATATATATATTTATATATATATATATATATATATATATATATATATATATATATATATATATATATATATATATATATATATATATATATATATATATATATATATATATATATATATATATATATATATATATATATATATATATGAATCATTCTTTATCCTGACCGGGACTCAAACCTAGGACTTATGATTACTAAGTCAAGGCGCTACCACTATACCAAGAAGGTTAAAAGGAATCCAACCTTATAGCTTATATCTGCTATACTTAGGAATGAACGCATTCTATCTGCATGCCACTATGTTCATATTACAGATTCCCCAACCTCACTCGTGGCTTCGTTTTAGCATTTAATTCAGTTCCCAATCTCATTCGGGCCATGAAATACCAAATAAGCACATTACATATGTGAAAACATGAATCATTCTTTACCCCGACCGGGACTCGAACCTAGGACTTATGATTACTAAGTCAAGGCGCAACCACTACACCACAGAAGGTTAAAAGGAATCCAACCTCATAGCTTATATCTGCTATATTTAGGAAAGAACGCATTCTATTTGAATGCCTCTATGTTCATATTACAGATTCCCCAACCTCACTCTTGGCTTCGTTTTAGCATTTAATTCAATTCCCAATCTCATTCGGGCCATGAAATACCAAATAAGCACATTACATATGTGAAAACATGAATCAAATTTACCCCGACCGGGACTCGAACCTAGGACTTATGATTACTAAGTCAAGGCGCTACCACTACACCACAGAAGGTTAAAAGGAATCCAACCTTATAGCTTATATCTGCTATTCTTAGGAATGAACGCATTCTATCTGAATGCCACTATGTTCATATTACAGATTCCCCAACCTCACTTCTGGCTTAGTTTTAGCATTTAATTCAATTCCCAATCTCATTCGGGCCATGAAATACCAAATAAGCAAATTACATATGTGAAAAAATGAATCATTCTTTAACCCGACCGGTACTCGAACCTAGGACTTATGATTACTAAGTCAAGGCGCTACCACTACACCACAGAAGGTTAAAAGGAATCCAACCTTATAGCTTATATCTGCTATACTTAGGAATGAATGCATTCTATCTGAATGCCACTATGTTCATATTACAGATTCCCCAACCTCACTTGTGGCTTCGTTTTAGCATTTAATTCAATTCCCAATCTCATTCGGGCCATGAAATACCAAATAAGCAAATTACATATGTGAAAACATGAATCATTCTTTACCCCGACCAGGACTCGAACCTAGGACTTATGATTACTAAGTCAAGGCGCTACCACTACACCACAGAAGGTTAAAAGGAATCCAACCTCATAGCTTATATCTGCTATATTTAGAAAAGAACGCATTCTATTTGAATGCCTCTATGTTCATATTACAAATTCCCCAACCTCACTCGTGGCTTCGTTTTAGCATTTAATTCAATTCCCAATCTCATTCGGGCCATGAAATACCAAATAAGCACATTACATATGTGAAAACATGAATCAAATTTACCCCGACCGGGACTCGAACCTAGGACTTATGATTACTAAGTCAAGGCGCTACCACTACACCACAGAAGGTTAAAAGGAATCCAACCTTATAGCTTATATCTGCTATACTTAGGAATGAACGCATTCTATCTGAATGCCACTATGTTCATATTACAGATTCCCCAACCTCACTTGTGGCTTCGTTTTAGCATTTAATTCAATTCCCAATCTCATTCGGGCCATGAAATACCAAATAAGCAAATTACATATGTAAAAACATGAATCATTCTTTAACCCGACCGGGACTCGAACCTAGGACTTATGATTACTAAGTCAAGACGCTACCACTACACCACAGAAGGTTAAAAGGAATCCAACCTTATAGCTTATATCTGCTATACTTAGGAATGAATGCATTCTATCTGAATGCCACTATGTTCATATTACAGATTCCCCAACCTCACTCGTGGCTTCGTTTTAGCATTTAATTCAATTCCCAATCTCATTCGGGCCATGAAATACCAAATAAGCACATTACATATGTGAAAACATGAATCATTCTTTACCTCGACCGGGACTCGAACCTAGGACTTATGATTACTAAGTCAAGGCGCAACCACTACACCACAGAAGGTTAAAAGGAATGCAACCTCATAGCTTATATCTGCTATATTTAGGAAAGAACGCATTCTATTTGAATGCCTCTATGTTTATATTACAGATTCCCCGACCTCACTCGTGGCTTCGTTTTAGCAGTTAATTCAATTCCCAATCTCATTCGGTCAATGAAATACCAAATAAGCACATTACATATGTGAAAACATGAATCATTCTTTACCCCGACCGGGACTCGAACCGAGAACTTATGATTACTAAGTCAAGGCGCTACCACTACACCACAGAAGGTTAAAAGGAATCCAACCTTATAGCTTATATCTGCTATACTTAGGAATGAACGCATTCTATTTGAATACCTCTATGTTCATATTACAGATTCCCCAACCTCACTTGTGGCTTCGTTTAGCATTTAATTCAATTCCCAATCTCATTCGGGCCATGGAATACCAAATAAGCACATTACATATGTGAAAACATGAATCAAATTTACCCCGACCGGGACTCGAACCTAGGACTTATGATTACTAAGTCAAGGCGCTACCACTACACCACAGAAGGTTAAAAGGAATCCAACCTTATAGCTTATATCTGCTATACTTAGGAATGAACACATTCTATCTGAATGCCACTATGTTCATATAACAGATTCCCCAACCTCTCTTGTGGCTTCATTTTAGCATTTAATTCAATTCCCAATCTCATTCGGGCCATGAAATACCAAATAAGCAAATTACATATGTGGAAACATGAATCATTCTTTACCCCTACTGGGACTCGAACCTAGGACTTATGATTACTAAGTCAAGGCGCTACCACTACACCACAGAAGGTTAAAAGGAATCCAACCTTATAGCTTATATCTGCTATACTTAGTAATGAATGCATTCTATCTGAATGCCACTATGTTCATATTACAGATTTCCCAACCTCACTTGTGGCTTCGTTTTAGCATTTAATTCAATTCCCAATCTCATTCGGGCCATGAAACACCAAATAAGAAAATTACATATGTGAAAACATGAATCATTCTTTACCTCGACCGGGACTCAAACTTAGGGCTTATTATTAATAAGTCAAGGCACTACCACTACACCACAGAAGGTTAAAAGGAATCCAACCTTACAGCTTATATCTGCTATACTTAGGAATGAACGCATTCTAACTGAATGCCACAATGTTCATATTAGAGATTCCCTGACCTCACTCGTGGCTTCGTTTTAGCAGTTAATTCAATTCCCAATCTCATTCGGGCCATGAAATACCAAATAGGCAAATTACATATGTGAAAACATGAATCATTCTTTACCCCGACCGGAACTCGAACCTAGGACTTATGATTACTAAGTCAAGGCGCTACCACTACACCACAGAAGGCTAAAAGGAATCCAACCTCATAGCTTATATCTGCTATATTTAGGAAAGAACGCATTTTATTCGAATGCCTCTATGTTCATATAACAGATTCCCCAACCTCACTCGTGGTTTCGTTTTAGCATTTAATTCAATTCCCAATCTAATTCGGGCCATGAAATACCAAATAAGCACATTATATATGTGAAAACATGAATCAAATTTACCCCGACCGGGACTCGAACCTAGGACTTATGATTACTAAGTCAATGCGCTACCACTACACCACAGAAGGTTAAAAGGAATCCAACCTTATAGCTTATATCTGCTATACTTAGGAATGAACGCATTCTCTCTGAATGCCACTATGTTCATATTACAGATTCCCCAACCTCACTTGTGGCTTCATTTTAGCATTTAATTCAATTCCCAATCTCATTCGGGCCATGAAATACCAAATAAGCAAATTACATATGTGGAAACATGAATCATTCTTTACCCCGACTGGGACTCAAACCTAGGACTTATGATTACTAAGTCAAGGCGCTACCACTACACCACAGAAGGTTAAAAGGAATCCAACCTTATAGCTTATATCTGCTATACTTAGGAATGAACGCATTCTATCTGAATGCAACTATGTTCATATTACAGATTCCCCAACCTCACTCGTGGCTTCGTTTTAGCATTTAATTCAATTCCCAATTTCATTCGGGCCATGAAATACCAAATAAGCACATTACATATGTGAAAACATGAATCATTCTTTACCCCGACCGGGACTCGAACCTAGGACTTATGATTACTAAGTCAAGGCGCTACCACTACACCACAGAAGGTTAAAAGGAATCCAACCTTATAGCTTATATCTGCTATACTTAGTAATGAACGCATTCTATTTGAATGCCTCTATGTTCATATTACAGATTCCCCAACCTCACTCGTGGCTTCGTTTTAGCATTTAATTCAATTCCCAATCTCATTCGGGCCATGAAATACCAAATAAGCACATTACATATGTGAAAACATGAATCAAATTTACCCCGACCGGGACTCGAACCTAGGACTTATGATTACTAAGTCAAGGCGCTACCACTACACCACAGAAGGTTAAAAGGAATCCAACCTTATAGCTTATATCTGCTATTCTTAGGAATGAACGCATTCTATCTGAATGCCACTATGTTCATATTACAGATTCCCCAACCTCACTTCTGGCTTAGTTTTAGCATTTAATTCAATTCCCAATCTCATTCGGGCCATGAAATACCAAATAAGCAAATTACATATGTGAAAAAATGAATCATTCTTTAACCCGACCGGTACTCGAACCTAGGACTTATGATTACTAAGTCAAGGCGCTACCACTACACCACAGAAGGTTAAAAGGAATCCAACCTTATAGCTTATATCTGCTATACTTAGGAATGAATGCATTCTATCTGAATGCCACTATGTTCATATTACAGATTCCCCAACCTCACTTGTGGCTTCGTTTTAGCATTTAATTCAATTCCCAATCTCATTCGGGCCATGAAATACCAAATAAGCAAATTAAATATGTGAAAACATGAATCATTCTTTACCCCGACCAGGACTCGAACCTAGGACTTATGATTACTAAGTCAAGGCGCTACCACTACACCACAGAAGGTTAAAAGGAATCCAACCTCATAGCTTATATCTGCTATATTTAGAAAAGAACGCATTCTATTTGAATGCCTCTATGTTCATATTACAAATTCCCCAACCTCACTCGTGGCTTCGTTTTAGCATTTAATTCAATTCCCAATCTCATTCGGGCCATGAAATACCAAATAAGCACATTACATATGTGAAAACATGAATCAAATTTACCCTGACCGGGACTCGAACCTAGGACTTATGATTACTAAGTCAAGGCGCTACCACTACACCACAGAAGGTTAAAAGGAATCCAGCCTTATAGCTTATATCTGCTATACTTAGGAATGAACGCATTCTATCTGAATGCCACTATGTTCATATTACAGATTCCCCAACCTCACTTGTGGCTTCGTTTTAGCATTTAATTCAATTCCCAATCTCATTCGGGCCATGAAATACCAAATAAGCAAATTACATATGTAAAAACATGAATCATTCTTTAACCCGACCGGGACTCGAACCTAGGACTTATGATTACTAAGTCAAGACGCTACCACTACACCACAGAAGGTTAAAAGGAATCCAACCTTATAGCTTATATCTGCTATACTTAGGAATGAATGCATTCTATCTGAATGCCACTATGTTCATATTACAGATTCCCCAACCTCACTCGTGGCTTCGTTTTAGCATTTAATTCAATTCCCAATCTCATTCGGGCCATGAAATACCAAATAAGCACATTACATATGTGAAAACATGAATCATTCTTTACCTCGACCGGGACTCGAACCTAGGACTTATGATTACTAAGTCAAGGCGCAACCACTACACCACAGAAGGTTAAAAGGAATGCAACCTCATAGCTTATATCTGCTATATTTAGGAAAGAACGCATTCTATTTGAATGCCTCTATGTTTATATTACAGATTCCCCGACCTCACTCGTGGCTTCGTTTTAGCAGTTAATTCAATTCCCAATCTCATTCGGTCAATGAAATACCAAATAAGCACATTACATATGTGAAAACATGAATCATTCTTTACCCCGACCGGGACTCGAACCGAGAACTTATGATTACTAAGTCAAGGCGCTACCACTACACCACAGAAGGTTAAAAGGAATCCAACCTTATAGCTTATATCTGCTATACTTAGGAATGAACGCATTCTATTTGAATACCTCTATGTTCATATTACAGATTCCCCAACCTCACTTGTGGCTTCGTTTAGCATTTAATTCAATTCCCAATCTCATTCGGGCCATGGAATACCAAATAAGCACATTACATATGTGAAAACATGAATCAAATTTACCCCGACCGGGACTCGAACCTAGGACTTATGATTACTAAGTCAAGGCGCTACCACTACACCACAGAAGGTTAAAAGGAATCCAACCTTATAGCTTATATCTGCTATACTTAGGAATGAACACATTCTATCTGAATGCCACTATGTTCATATAACAGATTCCCCAACCTCTCTTGTGGCTTCATTTTAGCATTTAATTCAATTCCCAATCTCATTCGGGCCATGAAATACCAAATAAGCAAATTACATATGTGGAAACATGAATCATTCTTTACCCCTACTGGGACTCGAACCTAGGACTTATGATTACTAAGTCAAGGCGCTACCACTACACCACAGAAGGTTAAAAGGAATCCAACCTTATAGCTTATATCTGCTATACTTAGTAATGAATGCATTCTATCTGAATGCCACTATGTTCATATTACAGATTTCCCAACCTCACTTGTGGCTTCGTTTTAGCATTTAATTCAATTCCCAATCTCATTCGGGCCATGAAACACCAAATAAGAAAATTACATATGTGAAAACATGAATCATTCTTTACCTCGACCGGGACTCAAACTTAGGTCTTATTATTAATAAGTCAAGGCACTACCACTACACCACAGAAGGTTAAAAGGAATCCAACCTTATAGCTTATATCTGCTATACTTAGGAATGAACGCATTCTAACTGAATGCCACAATGTTCATATTACAGATTCCCTGACCTCACTCGTGGCTTCGTTTTAGCAGTTAATTCAATTCCCAATCTCATTCGGGCCATGAAATACCAAATAGGCAAATTACATATGTGAAAACATGAATCATTCTTTACCCCGACCGGAACTCGAACCTAGGACTTATGATTACTAAGTCAAGGCGCTACCACTACACCACAGAAGGCTAAAAGGAATCCAACCTCATAGCTTATATCTGCTATATTTAGGAAAGAACGCATTTTATTCGAATGCCTCTATGTTCATATAACAGATTCCCCAACCTCACTCGTGGTTTCGTTTTAGCATTTAATTCAATTCCCAATCTAATTCGGGCCATGAAATACCAAATAAGCACATTACATATGTGAAAACATGAATCAAATTTACCCCGACCGGGACTCGAACCTAGGACTTATGATTACTAAGTCAATGCGCTACCACTACACCACAGAAGGTTAAAAGGAATCCAACCTTATAGCTTATATCTGCTATACTTAGGAATGAACGCATTCTCTCTGAATGCCACTATGTTCATATTACAGATTCCCCAACCTCACTTGTGGCTTCATTTTAGCATTTAATTCAATTCCCAATCTCATTCGGGCCATGAAATACCAAATAAGCAAATTACATATGTGGAAACATGAATCATTCTTTACCCCGACTGGGACTCAAACCTAGGACTTATGATTACTAAGTCAAGGCGCTACCACTACACCACAGAAGGTTAAAAGGAATCCAACCTTATAGCTTATATCTGCTATACTTAGGAATGAACGCATTCTATCTGAATGCAACTATGTTCATATTACAGATTCCCCAACCTCACTCGTGGCTTCGTTTTAGCATTTAATTCAATTCCCAATTTCATTCGGGCCATGAAATACCAAATAAGCACATTACATATGTGAAAACATGAATCATTCTTTACCCCGACCGGGACTCGAACCTAGGACTTATGATTACTAAGTCAAGGCGCTACCACTACACCACAGAAGGTTAAAAGGAATCCAACCTTATAGCTTATATCTGCTATACTTAGTAATGAACGCATTCTATTTGAATGCCTCTATGTTCATATTACAGATTCCCCAACCTCACTCGTGGCTTCGTTTTAGCATTTAATTCAATTCCCAATCTCATTCGGGCCATGAAATACCAAATAAGCACATTACATATGTGAAAACATGAATCAAATTTACCCCGACCGGGACTCGAACCTAGGACTTATGATTACTAAGTCAAGGCGCTACCACTACACCACAGAAGGTTAAAAGGAATCCAACCTTATAGCTTATATCTGCTATACTTAGGAATGAACGCATTCTATCTGAATGCCACTATGTTCATATTACAGATTCCCAAACCTCACTTGTGGCTTCATTTTAGCATTTAATTCAATTCCCAATCTCATTCGGGCCATGAAATACCAAATAAGCAAATTACATATGTGGAAACATGAATCATTCTTTACCCCGACTGGGACTCGAACCTAGGACTTATGATTACTAAGTCAAGGCGCTACCACTACACCACAGAAGGTTAAAAGGAATCCAACCTTATAGCTTATATCTGCTATACTTAGGAATGAATGCATTCTATCTGAATGCCACTATGTTCATATTACAGATTTCCCAACCTCACTTGTGGCTTCGTTTTAGCTTTTAATTCAATTCCCAATCTCATTCGGGCCATGAAATGCCAAATAAGCAAATTACATATGTGAAAACATGAATCATTCTTTACCTCGACCGGGACTCAAACTTAGGGCTTATTATTAATAAGTCAAGGCGCTACCACTACACCACAGAAGGTTAAAAGGAATCCAACCTTACAGCTTATATCTGCTATACTTAGGAATGAACGCATTCTAACTGAATGCCACAATGTTCATATTAGAGATTCCCCGACCTCACTCGTGGCTTCTTTTTAGCAGTTAATTCAATTCCCAATCTCATTCGGGCCATGAAATACCAAATAAGCAAATTACATATGTGAAAACATGAATCATTCTTTACCCCGACCGGAACTCGAACCTAGGACTTATGATTACTAAGTCAAGGCAATACCACTACACCACAGAAGGCTAAAAGGAATCCAACCTTATAGCTTATATCTGCTATACTTAGGAATGTACGCATTCTATCTGAATGCCACTATGTTCATATTACAGATTCCCCAACCTCACTCGTGACTTCGTTTTAGCATTTAATTCAATTCCCAATCTCATTCGGGCCATGAAATACCAAATAAGCACATTACATATGTGAAAACATGAATCAAATTTACCCCGACCGGGACTCGAACCTAGGACTTATGATTACTAAGTCAAGGCGCTACCACTACACCACAGAAGGTTAAAAGGAATCCAACCTTATAGCTTATATCTGCTATACTTAGGAATGAACGCATTCTATCTGAATGCCACTATGTTCATATTACAGATTCCCCAACCTCACTTGTGGCTTCATTTTAGCATTTAATTCAATTCCCAATCTCATTCGGGCCATGAAATACCAAATAAGCAAATTACATATGTGGAAACATGAATCATTCTTTACCCCTACTGGGACTCGAACCTAGGACTTATGATTACTAAGTCAAGGCGCTACCACTACACCACAGAAGGTTAAAAGGAATCCAACCTTATAGCTTATATCTGCTATACTTAGTAATGAATGCATTCTATCTGCATGCCACTATGTTCATATTACAGATTTCCCAACCTCACTTGTGGCTTCGTTTTAGCATTTAATTCAATTCCCAATCTCATTCGGGCCATGAAATACCAAATAAGCAAATTACATATGTGAAAACATGAATCATTCTTTACCTCGACCGGGACTCAAACTTAGGGCTTATTATTAATAAGTCAAGGCGCTACCACTACACCACAGAAGATTAAAAGGAATCCAACCTTACAGCTTATATCTGCTATACTTAGGAATGAACGCATTCTAACTGAATGCCACAATGTTCATATTACAGATTCCCCAACCTCACTTGTGGCTTCATTTTAGCATTTAATTCAATTCCCAATCTCATTCGGGCCATGAAATACCAAATAAGCACATTACATATGTGAAAACATGAATCATTCTTTACCCCTACTGGGACTCGAACCTAGGACTTATGATTACTAAGTCAAGGCGCTACCACTACACCACAGAAGGTTAAAAGGAATCCAACCTTATAGCTTATATCTGCTATACTTAGGAATGAATGCATTCTATCTGAATGCCACTATGTTCATATTACAGATTCCCCAACCTCGCTCGTGGCTTCGTTTTAGCATTTAATTCAATTCCCAATCTCATTCGGGCCATGAAATACCAAATAAGCACATTACATATGTGAAAACATGAATCATTCTTTACCTCGACCGGGACTCGAACCTAGGACTTATGATTACTAAGTCAAGGCGCAACCACTACACCACAGAAGGTTAAAAGGAATGCAACCTCATAGCTTATATCTGCTATATTTAGGAAAGAACGCATTCTATTTGAATGCCTCTATGTTTATATTACAGATTCCCCAACCTCACTCGTGGCTTCGTTTTAGCAGTTAATTCAATTCCCAATCTCATTCGGTCAATGAAATACCAAATAAGCACATTACATATGTGAAAACATGAATCATTCTTTACCCCGACCGGGACTCGAACCGAGAACTTATGATTACTAAGTCAAGGCGCTACCACTACACCACAGAAGGTTAAAAGGAATCCAACCTTATAGCTTATATCTGCTATACTTAGGAATGAATGCATTCTATTTGAATACCTCTATGTTCATATTACAGATTCCCCAACCTCACTTGTGGCTTCGTTTTAGCATTTAATTCAATTCCCAATCTCATTCGGGCCATGAAATACCAAATAAGCACATTACATATGTGAAAACATGAATCAAATTTACCCCGACCGGGACTCGAACCTAGGACTTATGATTACTAAGTCAAGGTGCTACCACTACACCACAGAAGGTTAAAAGGAATCCAACCTTATAGCTTATATCTGCTATACTTAGGAATGAACACATTCTATCTGAATGCCACTATGTTCATATTACAGATTCCCCAACCTCACTTGTGGCTTCATTTTAGCATTTAATTCAATTCCCAATCTCATTCGGGCCATGAAATACCAAATAAGCAAATTACATATGTGGAAACATGAATCATTCTTTACCCCTACTGGGACTCGAACCTAGGACTTATGATTACTAAGTCAAGGCGCTACCACTACACCACAGAAGGTTAAAAGGAATCCAACCTTATAGCTTATATCTGCTATACTTAGTAATGAATGCATTCTATCTGAATGCCACTATGTTCATATTACAGATTTCCCAACCTCACTTGTGGCTTCGTTTTAGCATTTAATTCAATTCCCAATCTCATTCGGGCCATGAAATACCAAATAAGAAAATTACATATGTGAAAACATGAATCATTCTTTACCTCGACCGGGACTCAAACTTAGGGCTTATTATTAATAAGTCAAGGCACTACCACTACACCACAGAAGGTTAAAAGGAATCCAACCTTACAGCTTATATCTGCTATACTTAGGAATGAACGCATTCTAACTGAATGCCACAATGTTCATATTACAGATTCCCTGACCTCACTCGTGGCTTCGTTTTAGCAGTTAATTCAATTCCCAATCTCATTCGGGCCATGAAATACCAAATAGGCAAATTACATATGTGAAAACATGAATCATTCTTTACCCCGACCGGAACTCGAACCTAGGACTTATGATTACTAAGTCAAGGCGCTACCACTACACCACAGAAGGCTAAAAGGAATCCAACCTCATAGCTTATATCTGCTATATTTAGGAAAGAACGCATTTTATTTGAATGCCTCTATGTTCATATAACAGATTGCGCTACCACTACACCACAGAAGGTTAAAAGGAATCCAACCTTACAGCTTATATCTGCTATACTTAGGAATGAACGCATTCTAACTGAATGCCACAATGTTCATATTACAGATTCCCCAACCTCACTCGTGGCTTCGTTTTAGCAGTTAATTCAATTCCCAATCTCATTCGGGCCATGAAATACCAAATAGGCAAATTACATATGTGAAAACATGAATCATTCTTTACCCCGACCGGAACTCGAACCTAGGACTTATGATTACTAAGTCAAGGCAATACCACTACACCACAGAAGGCTAAAAGGAATCAAACCTCATAGCTTATATCTGCTATATTTAGGAAAGAACGCATTTTATTTTAATGCCTCTATGTTCATATAACAGATTCCCCAACCTCACTCGTGGTTTCGTTTTAGCATTTAATTCAATTCCCAATCTCATTCGGGCCATGAAATACCAAATAAGCAAATTACATATGTGGAAACATGAATCATTCTTTACCCCGACTGGGACTCGAACCTAGGACTTATGATTACTAAGTCAAGGCGCTACCACTACACCACAGAAGGTTAAAAGGAATCCAACCTTATAGCTTGTATCTGCTATACTTAGGAATGAACGCATTCTATCTGAATGCAACTATGTTCATATTACAGATTCCCCAACCTCACTCGTGGCTTCGTTTTAGCATTTAATTCAATTCCCAATCTCATTCGGGCCATGAAATACCAAATAAGCACATTACATATGTGAAAACATGAATCATTCTTTACCCCAACCGGGACTCGAACCTAGGACTTATGATTACTAAGTCAAGGCGCTACCACTACACCACAGAAGGTTAAAAGGAATCCAACCTTATAGCTTATATCTGCTATACTTAGGAATGAATGCATTCTATCTGAATGCCACTATGTTCATATTACAGATTCCCCAACCTCACTTGTGGCTTCATTTTAGCATTTAATTCAATTCCCAATCTCATTCGGGCCATGAAATACCAAATAAGCAAATTACATATGTGGAAACATGAATCATTCTTTACCCCGACTGGGACTCGAACCTAGGACTTATGATTACTAAGTCAAGGCGCTACCACTACACCACAGAAGGTTAAAAGGAATCCAACCTTATAGCTTATATCTGCTATACTTAGGAATGAATGCATTCTATCTGAATGCCACTATGTTCATATTACAGATTTCCCAACCTCACTTGTGGCTTCGTTTTAGCATTTAATTCAATTCCCAATCTCATTCGGGCCATGAAATGCCAAATAAGCAAATTACATATGTGAAAACATGAATCATTCTTTACCTCGACCGGGACTCAAACTTAGGGCTTATTATTAATAAGTCAAGGCGCTACCACTACACCACAGAAGGTTAAAAGGAATCCAACCTCACAGCTTATATCTGCTATACTTAGGAATGAACGCATTCTAACTGAATGCCACAATGTTCATATTAGAGATTCCCCGACCTCACTCGTGGCTTCTTTTTAGCAGTTAATTCAATTCCCAATCTCATTCGGGCCATGAAATACCAAATAAGCAAATTACATATGTGAAAACATGAATCATTCTTTACCCCGACCGGAACTCGAACCTAGGACTTATGATTACTAAGTCAAGGCAATACCACTACACCACAGAAGGCTAAAAGGAATCCAACCTTATAGCTTATATCTGCTATACTTAGGAATGAACGCATTCTATCTGAATGCCACTATGTTCATATTACAGATTCCCCAACCTCACTCGTGGCTTCGTTTTAGCATTTAATTCAATTCCCAATATCATTCGGGCCATGAAATACCAAATTAGCATATAACATATGTGAAAACATGAATCAAATTTACCCCGACCGGGACTCGAACCTAGGACTTATGATTACTAAGTCAAGGCGCTACCAATACACCACAGAAGGTTAAAAGGAATCCAACCTTATAGCTTATATCCGCTATACTTAGGAATGAACGCATTCTATCTGAATGCCACTATGTTCATATTACAGATTCCCCGACCTCACTCGCGGCTTTGTTTTAACAGTTAATTCAATTCCCAATCTCATTCGGGCCATGAAATACCAAATAAGCACATTACATATGTGAAAACATGAATTATTCTTTACCCCGACCAGGACTCGAACCTAGGATTAATGATTACTAAGTCAAGGCGCTAAAACTACACCACAGAATGATAAAAGGAATCCAACCTTATAGCTTATATCTGCTATACTTAGGAATGAACGCATTCTATCTGAATGCCACTATGTTCATATTACAGATTCCCCAACCTCACTCGTGGCTTCGTTTTAGCATTTAATTCAATTCTCAATCTCATTCGTTCCATGAAATACCAAATGAGCACATTACATATGAGATAACATGAATCATACTTTACCCCGACCGGGACTCGAACCTAATACTTATGATTACTAAGACAAGGCGCTACCACTACACAACAGAAGGTTAAAATGAACCCAACCTTATAGCTTATATATGATATACTTAGGAATGATCGCATTCTATCTGAAAGCAACTATGTACATATTACAAATTCCCCAACCTCACTCGTGGCTTCATTTTAGAATTTAATTCAATTCCCAATCTCATTCAGTCCATGAAATATCAAATAAGCACATTACATATGTGAAAACATGAATCATTCATTACCCCGACCAGGACTCGAACCTAGGACTTAGGATTACTAAGTCAAGGCGCTACCACTACACCACAGAAGGTTAAAATTAATCCAATCTTATAGCTTATATCTGCTATACTTAGGAATGAACGCATTCTATCTGAATGCCACTATGATCATATTAAAGATTCCCCAACCTCACTCGTGGCTTCGTTTTAGCATTTAATTCAATTCCCAATCTCATTCGGGCTATGAAATACCAAATAAGCACATTACATATGTGAAAACATGAATCATTCTTTACCCCGACAGGGACTCGAACCTAGGACTAAAGATTACTAAGTCAAGGAGCTACCACTACACCACAGAAGGTTAAAAGGAATCCAAACTTATAGCTTATATCTGCTATACTTTGGAATGAATGCATTCTATCTGAATGCCACTATGTTCATATTACAGATTCCCAAACCTAACTCGTGGCTTCGTTTTAGCATATAAGCTAGAAGGTTGGATTCCTTTTAACCTTATGTGGTGTAGTGGTAGCGCCTTGACTTAGTAATCATAAGTTCTAGCTTCGAGTCCCTGTCGGGTTAAAGAATGATTCATGTTTTTACAAATGTAATGTGCTTATTTGGTACTTCATGGCCCGAATGAGATTGGGAATTGAATTAAATGCTAAAACGATGCCACGAGTGAGGTTGGGGAATCTGTAATATGAACATAGTTGCATTCAGATAGAATCCGTTCATTCCTAAGAATAGCAGATATAAGCTATAGGGTTGGATTCCTTTTAACCTTTTGTGGTGTAGAGGTAGCGCCTTGGCTTAGTAATCATAAGTCCTAGGTTCGAGTCCCGTTTGGGGTAAAGAATAATTCATGTTTTCACATATGTAATGTGCTAATTTGGTATTTCATGGCCCAAATGAGATTGGGAATTGAATTAAATGCTAAAACGAAGCCACGAGTGAGGTTGGGGAATCTGTAATATGAACATAGTGGCATTCAAATAGAATGTGTTCATTCCTAAGTATAGCAGATGAAAGCTATAAGGTTGGATTCCTTTTAACCTTTTTTGGTGTAGTGGTAGGGCCTTGACTTAGTAATCATAAGACCTAGGTTCAAGTCAAGGTCGGGGTAAAGAATGATTCATGTTATCACATATGTAATGTGCTTATTTGGTATTTCATGGCCCGAATGAGATTGGGAATTGAATTATGTGCTAAAACGAAGCCACTAGTGAGGTAGGGGAATCTGTAATATGAACATAGTGGCATTCAGATAGAATGCCTTCATTCCAAAGTATAGCAAATATAAGCTATAAGGTTGGATTCCTTTTAACCTTTTGTGGTGTAGTGGTAGCGCCCTGACTTAATAATCATAAGCCCTAGGTTGGAGTCCCGGTCGGGGTAAAGAATGATTCATGTTTTCACATATGTAATGTGCTTATTTGGTATTTCATGGCCCGAATGAGATTGGGAATTGAATTAAATACTAAAACGAAGCCACGAGTGAGGTTGGGGAATCTGTAATATGAACATAGTGGCATTCAGATAGAATGCGTTCATTCCTAAGTATAACAGATATAAGCTATAAGGTTGCATTCCTTTTAACCTTCTGTGGTGTAGTGGTAGCGCCTTGACTTAGTAATCATAAGTCCTAGGTTCGAGTCCCAGTCGGGGTAAAGAATGATTCGTGTTTTCACATATGTAATGTGCTTATTTGGTATTTCAAGGCCTGAATGAGATTGGGAATTGAATTAAATGCTAAAACGAAGCCACGAATGAGGTTGGGGAATCTGTAATATGAACATAGTGGCAATCAGATAGAATGCATTCATTCCTATGTATAGCAGATAGAGGCTATAAGATTGGATTCCTTTTAACCTTCTGTGGTGTAGTGGTAGCGCCTTAACTTAGTAATCACAGATCCTAGGTTCGAGTCCCGGTCGGGGTAAAGAATGATTCATGTGTTCACATATGTAATGTGCTTATTTGGTATTTCATGGCCCGAATTAGATTGGGAATTGATTTAAATGCTAAAACGAAGCCACGAGTGAAGTTGGGGAATCTGCAATATGAACATTGTGGAATTCAGATAGAATGCGTTCATTCCTAAGTATAGCAGATATAAGCTATAAGGTTGGATTCCTTTTCACCTTCTGTGGTGTAGTGGTAGCGCCTAGACTTAGTAATCATAAGTCCTAGGTTCGAGTCCCGGTCAGGGTAAAGAAAGATTCATGTTTTCACATATGTAATGTGCTTATTTGGTATTTCATGGCCCGAATGAGATTGGGAATTGAATTAAATGCTAAAACGAAGCCACGAGTGAGGTTGGGGAATCTGTAATATGAACATAGTGGCATTCAGATAGAATGCGTTCATTCCTATGTATAGCAGATATAAGCTATAAGGTTGGATTCCTTTTAGCCTTCTGTGGTGTAGTGGTAGCACCTTGACTTAGTAATCATAAGTCCTGTGTTCGAGTCCCGGTCGGGGTAAAGATTGATTCATGTTTTCACGTATGTAATGTGCTTATTTGGCATTTCATGGCCCGAATGAGATTGGGAATTGAATTAAATGATAAAACGAAGCCACGAGTGAGGTTGGGGAATCTGTAATATGAACATAGTGGCATTCAGATAGAATGCGTTCATTCCTAAGTATAGCAGATATAAATTATAAGGTTGGAATCCTTTTAACCTTCTGTGGTGTAGTGGAATCGCCTTGACTTAGGAATCATAAGTCCTAGTTTCGAGTCCCGGTCGGGGTAAAGAATGATTAATGTTTTCACATATGTAATGTGCTTATTTGGTATTTCATGGCCCGAATGAGATTGGGAATTGAATTAAATGCTAAAACGAAGCCACGAGTGAGGTTGGGGAATCTGTAATATGAACATAGTGGCATTCAGATAGAATGCGTTCATTCCTAAGTATAGCAGATATAAGCTATAAGGTTGGATTCCTATTAACCTTCTGTGGTGTAGTGGTATCGCCTTGACTTAGTAATCATAAGTCCTAGGTTCGAGTCCCGGTCGGGGTAAAGAATGATTCATGTTTCCACACATGTAATGTGCTTATTTGATATATATATATATATATATATATATATATATATATATATATATATATATATATATATATATATATATATATATATATATATATATATATATATATATATATATATATATATATATATATATATATATATATGTATATATATGTATATATATATATATATATATATATATATATATATATATATATATATATATATATTATATATATATATATATATATATATATATATATATATATATATATATATATATATATATATATATATATATATATATATATATATATAAAATATATATATATATATATATATATATATATATATATATATATATATATATATATATATATATATATATATATATATATATATATATATATATATATATATATATATATATATATATATATATATATATATATATATATATATATATATATATATGTATATATATATATATGTATATATATATATATATATATATATATATATATATATATATATATATATATATATATATATATATATATATATATATATATATATATATATATATATATATATATATATATATATATATATATATATATATATATATATATATATATATATATATATATATATATATATATATATATATATATATATATATATATATATTTATATATATATATATATATATATATTATATATATATATATATATATATATATATATATATATATATATATATATATATATATATATATATATATATATATATATATATATATATATATATATATATTTATATATAATCAAATAAGCACATTACATATGTGAAAACATGAATCATTTTTTACCCCGACCGGGACTCGAACCTAGGACTTATGATCACTAAGTCAAGGCGCTACCACTACTCCACAGAAGGTTAAAAGGAATCCAACCTTATAGCTTATATCTGCTATACTTAGGAATGAACGCATTCTATCTGAATGCTACTATGTTCATATTACAGATTCCCCAACCTCACTTGTGGCTTCATTTTAGCATTTAATTCAATTCCCAATCTCATTCGGGCCATGAAATACCAAATAAGCAAATTACATATGTGGAAACATGAATCATTCTTTACCCAGACTGGGACTCGAACATAGGAATTATGATTACTAAGTCAAGGCGCTACCACTACTCCACAGAAGGTTAAAAGGAATCCAACCTTATAGCTTATATCTGCTATACTTAGGAATGAATGCATTCTATCTGAATGCCACTATGTTCATATTACAGATTCCCCAACCTCACTTGTGGCTTCGTTTTAGCATTTAATTCAATTCCCAATCTCATTCGGACCATGAATTACCAAATAAGCAAATTACATATGTGAAAACATGAATCATTCTTTACCTCGACCGGGACTCAAACTTAGGGCTTATTATTAATAAGTCAAGGCGCTACCACTACACCACAGAAGGTTAAAAGGAATCCAACCTTACAGCTTATATCTGCAATACTTAGGAATGAACGCATTCTAACTGAATGCCGCAATGTTCATATTACAGATTCCCCGACCTCACTCGTGGCTTCGTTTTGGCAGTTAATTCAATTCCCAATCTCATTCGGGCCATGAAATACCAAATAAGCAAATTACATATGTGAAAACATGAATCATTCTTTACCCCGACCGGAACTCGAACCTAGGACTTATGATTACTAAGTCAAGGCAATACCACTACACTACAGAAGGCTAAAAGGAATCCAACCTTATAGCTTATATCTGCTATACTTAGGAATGTATGCATTCTATCTGAAGCCACTATGTTCATATTACAGATTCCCCAACCTCACTCGTGGCTTCGTTTTAGCATTTAATTCAATTCCCAATATCATTCGGGCCATGAAATACCAAATTAGCACATAACATATGTGAAAACATGAATCAAATTTACCCCGACCGGGACTCGAACCTAGGACTTATGATTACTAAGTCAAGGCGCTACCAATACACCACAGAAGGTTAAAAGGAATCCAACCTTATAGCTTATATCCGCTATACTTAGAAATGAACGCATTCTATCTGAATGCCACTATGTTCATATTACAGATTCTCCAACCTCACTCGCCGCTTCATTTTAGCATTTAATTCAATTCCCAATCTCATTCGGGCCATGAAATTATCAAATAAGCACATTACATATGTGAAACCATGAATCATTTTTTTTTTACCCCGACCGGGACTCGAACCTAGGACTTATGATTACTAAGTCAAGGCGCTACCACTACACCACACAAGGTTAAAAGGAATCCAACCTTATAGCTTATATCTGCTATACTTAGGAATGAACGCATTCTATCTGAATGCCACTATGTTCATATTACAGATTCTCCAACCTCACTTGTGGCTCTGTTTTAGCATTTAATTCAATTCCCAATCTCATTCGGGCCATGAAATTATCAAATAAGCACATTACATATGTGAACACATGAATGATTTTTTACCCCGACCGGGACTCGAACCTAGGCCTTATGATTACTAAGTCAAGGCTCTACCACTTCTCAACAGAAGGTTAAAAGGAATCCTACCCTATAGCTTATATCTGCTATACTTAGGAATGAACGCATTCTAACTGAATGCCATTATGTTCATATTACAGATTCCCCAACCTCACTCGTGGCTTCATTTTAGCATTTAATTCAATTCCCAATCTCATTTGGGCCATGTAATTATCAAATAAGCACATTACATATGTGAAAACATGAATCATTTTGTACCCCGACCGGGACTCGAACCTAGGACTTATGATTACTAAGTCAAGGTGCTACCTCTACTCCACAGAATGTTAAAAGGAACCCAACTTTATAGCTTATATATGCTATACTTAGGAATGAACGCATTCTAACTGAATGCCACTATGTTCATATTACAGATTCCCCAAACTCACTCGTGGCTTTATTTTAGCATTTAATTCAATTCCCAATCTCATTCGGGCCATGAAATTATCAAATAAGCACATTACATATGTGAAAACATGAATCTTTTTTTACCCCGACCGGGACTCGAACCTAGGACTTATGATTACTAAGTCAAGGTGCTAACACTACTCCACAGAAGGTTAAAAGGAATCCAACCTTATAACTTATATCTGCTATACTTAGGAATGAACGCATTCTTTATGAATGCCACTATGTTCAAATTACAGATTCCCCAACCTCACTCGTGGCTTTATTTTAGCATTTAATTCAATTCCCAATCTCATTCGAGCCATGAAATTATCAAATAAGCATATTACACATGTGAAAACATGAATCATTTTTTACCCCGACTGGGACTCGAACCTAGGACTTATGATTACTAAGTCAAGGCGCTACCACTACTCAACAGAAGGTTAAAAGGAATCCAACCTTATAGCTTATCTCTGCTATACTTAGGAATGAACGCATTCTAACTGAATGCCACTATATTCATATTACAGATTCCCCAACCTCACTCGTGGCTTCATTTTAGCATTTAATTCAATTCCCAATCTCATATGGGCCATGAAATTATCAAAAAAGCACATTACCTATGTGAAAACATGAATAATATTTTACCCCGACCGGGACTCGAACCTAGGACTTATGATTACTAAGTCAAGGTGGATTTCTTTTAACCTTCTGTGGAGTAATGGTAGCGCCTTGACTTAGTAATCATAAGTCCTAGGTTCGAGTCCCGGTCGGTGTAAAAAATGATTCATTTTTTCACATATGTAATATGCTTATTTGTTTATTTCATGGCCCGAATGAGATTGGGAATTGAATTAAATGCTAAAATGAAGCCACGAGTGAGGTTGGGGAATCTGTAATATGAACATAGTGGCATTCAGTTAGAATGCGTTCATTCCTAAGTATGGCAGATATAAGCTATAAGGTTGGATTCCTTTTAACCTTCTGTGGAGTAGTGGTAACGCCTTGACTTAGTAATCATAAGTCCTAGGTTCGAGTCCCAGTCGGGGTAAAAAATGATTCATGTTTTCACATATGTAATGTGCTTATTTGATAATTTCATGGCCTGAATGAGATTGGGAATTGAATTAAATGCTAAAATGAAGCCACGAGTGAGGTTGGGGAATCCGGAATATGAGCATATTGGCATTCAGTTAGAATGCATTCATTCCTAAGTATAGCAGATATAAGCTATAAGGTTGGATTCCTTTTAACCTTCTGTGGAGTAGTGGTAGCGCCTTGACTTAGTAATCATAAGTCCTAGGTTCGAGTCCCGGTCTGGGTAAAAAATGATTCATGTTTTCACATATGTAATGTGCTTATTTGATAATTTCATGGCCCGAATGAGATTGGGAATTGAATTAAATGCTAAAAAGAAGCCACGAGTGAGGTTGGGGAATCTGTAATATGAACATAGTGGCATTCAGTTAGAATGCATTCATTCCTAAGTATTGCAGATATGAGCTATAAGGTTGGATTCCTTTTAACCTTCTGTGGAGTAGTGGTAGCGCCTTGACTTAGTAATCATAAGTCCTAGGTTCGAGTCCCGGTCGGGGTAAAAAATGATTCATGTTTTCACATATGTAATGTGCTTATTTGAAAATTTCATGGCACGAATGAGATTGGGAATTGAATTAAATGCTAAAATGAAGCCACGAGTGAGGTTGGGGAATCTGTAATATGAACATAGTGGCATTCAGTTAGAATGCGTTCATTCCTAAGTATAGCAGATATAAGCTATAAGGATGGATTCCTTTTAACCTTCTGTGGAGTAGTGGTAGCGTCTTGACTTAGTAATCATAAGTCCTAGGTTCGAGTCCCGGTCGGGGTAAAAAATGATTCATGTTTTCACATATGTAAAGTGCTTATTTGATAATTTCAAGTCCCGAATGAGGTTGGGAATTGAATTAAATGCTAAAATGAAGCCACAAGTGAGGTTGGGGAATCTGTAATATGAACATAGTGGCATTCAGTTAGAATGCGTTCATTCCTAAGTATAGCAGATATAAGCTATAAGGTTGGATTCCTTTTAACCTTCTGTGGAGTAGTGGTAGCGCCTTGACTTAGTAATCATAAGTCCTAGGTTCGAGTCCCGGTCGGGGTAAAAAATGATTCATGTTTTCACATATGTAATGTGGTTATTTGATAATTTCATGGCCCGAATGAGATTGGGAATTGAATTAAATGCTAAAATGAAGCCACGAGTGAGGTTGGGGAATCTGTAATATGAACATAGTGCCATTCAGTTAGAATGCGTTCATTCCTAAGTATAGCAGATATAAGCTATAAGGTTGGATTCCTTTTAACCTTCTTTGGAGTAGTGGTAGCGCCTTGACTTAGTAATCATAAGTCCGAGGTTCGAGTCCCGGTCGGGGTACAAAATGATTCATGTTTTCACATATGTAATGTGCTTATTTGATAATTTCATGGCCCGAATGAGATTGGGAATTGAATTAAATGCTAAAATGAAGCCACGAGTGACGTTGGGGAATCTGTAATATGAACATAGTGGCATTCAGTTAGAATGCGTTCATTCCTAAGTATTGCAGATATAAGCTATAAGGTTGGATTCCTTTTAACCTTCTGTGGAGTAGTGGTAGCGCCTTGACTTAGTAATCATAAGTCCTAGGCTCGAGTCCCGGTCGGGGTAAAAAATGATTCATGTTTTCACATATGTAATGTACTTATTTGATAATTTCATTGCCCGAATGAGATTGGGAATTCAATTAAATGCTAAAATGAAGCCACGAGTGAGGTTGGGGAATCTGTAATATGAACATAGTGGCATTCAGTTAGAATGCGTTCATTCCTAAGTATAGCAGATATAAGCTATAAGGTTGGATTCCTTTTAACCTTCTGTGGAGCAGTGGTAGCGCCTTGACTTAGTAATCATAAGTCCTAGGTTCGAGTCCCAGTCGGGGTAAAAAATGATTCATGTTTTCACATATGCAATGTGCTTATATGATAATTTCATGGCCCGAATGAGATTGGGAATTGAATTAAATGCTGAAATGAAGCCACGAGTGAGGTTGGGAATCTGTAATATGAACATAGTGGCATTCAGTTAGAATGCGTTCATTCCTAAGTATAGCAGATATAAGCTATAAGGTTGGATTCCTTTTAACCTTCTGTGGTGTAGTGGTAGCTCTTTGACTTAGTAATCATAAGATTCCTAGGTTCGAGTCCCGGTCGGGGAAAAAAATAATTCATGTTTTCACTTATGTAATGTGCTTATTTGTATTTCATGGCCCGAATGAGGTTGGGAATTGAATTAAATGCTGAAATGAAGCCACGAGTGAGGTTGGGGAATCTGTAATATGAACATAGTGGCATTCAGTTAGAATGCATTCATTCCTAAGTATAGCAGATATAAGCTATAAGGTTGGATTCCTTTTAACCTTCTGCGGTGTAGTGGTAGCTCCTTGACTTAGTAATCATAAGTCCTAGGTTCAAGTCCCGGTCAGGAAAAAAATGATTCATGTTTTCACATATGTAATGTGCTTATTTGTATTTCATGGCCCGAATGAGATTGGGAATTGAATTAAATGCTGAAATGAAGCCACGAGTGAGGTTGGGGAATCTGTAATATGAACATAGTGGCATTAAGTTAGAATGCATTCATTCCTAAGTATAGCAGATATAAGCTATAAGGTTGGATTCCTTTTAACCTTCTGTGGTGTAGTGGTAGCTCCTTGACTTAGTAATCATAAGTCCTAGGTTCGAGTCCCGGTCGGGGAAAAAAATGATTCATGTTTTCACATATGTAATGTGCTTATTTGTATTTCATGGCCCGAATGAGATTGGGAATTGAATTAAATGCTGTAATGAAGCCACGAGTGAGGTTGGGGAATCTGTAATATGAACATAGTGGCATTCAGTTAGAATGCATTCATTCCTAAGTATAGCAGATATAAGCTATAAGGTTGGATTCCTTTTAACCTTCTGTGGTGTAGTGGTAGCTCCTTGACTTAGTAATCATAAGTCCTAGGTTCGAGTCCCTTTCGGGGAAAAAAATGATTCATGTTTTCACATATGTAATGTGCTTATTTGTATTTCATGGCCCGAATGAGATTGGGAATTGAATTAAATGCTGAAATGAAGCCACGAGTGAGGTTGGGGAATCTGTAATATGAACATAGTGGCATTCACTTAGAATGCATTCATTCCTAAGTATAGAATATATAAACTATAAGGTTGGATTCCTTTTAACCTTCTGTGGTGTAGTGGTAGCTCCTTGACTTAGTAATCATAAGTCCTAGGTTCGAGTCCCGGTCGGGGAAAAAAATGATTCATGTTTTCACATATGTAATGTGCTTATTTGTATTTCATGGCCCGAATGAGATTGAGAATTGAATTAAATGCTGAAATGAAGCCACGAGTGAGGTTGGGGAATCTGTAATATGAACATAGTGGCATTCAGTTAGAATGCATTCATTCCTAAGTATAGCAGATATAAGCTATAAGGTTGGATTCCTTTTAACCTTCTGTGGTGTAGTGGTAGCTCCTTGACTTAGTAATCATAAGTCCTAGGTTCGAGTCCCGGTCGGGGAAAAAAATTATTCATGTTTTCACATATGTAATGTGCTTATTTGTATTTCATGGCCCGAATGAGATTGGGAATTGAATTAAATGCTGAAATGAAGCCACGAGTGAGGTTTTAGAATCTGTAATATGAACATAGTGGCATTCAGTTAGAATGCATTCATTCCTAAGTATAGCAGATATAAGCTATAAGGTTGGATTCCTTTTAACCTTCTGCGGTGTAGTGGTAGCTCCTTGACTTAGTAATCATAAGTCCTAGGTTCGAGTCCCGGTCGGGGAAAAAAATGATTCATGTTTTCACATATGTAATGTGCTTATTTGTATTTCATGGCCCGAATGAGATTGGGAATTGAATTAAATGCTGAAATGAAGCCACGAGTGAGGTTGGGGAATCTGTAATATGAACATAGTGGCATTCAGTTAGAATGCATTCATTCCTAAGTATAACAGATATAAGCTATAAGGTTGGATTCCTTTTAACCTTCTGTGGTGTAGTGGTAGCTCCTTGACTTAGTAATCATAAGTCCTAGGTTCGAGTCCCGGTAGGGGAAAAAATGATTCATGTTTTCACATATGTAATGTGCTTATTTGTATTTCATGGCTCGAATGAGATTGGGAATTGAATTAAATGCTGAAATGAGGCCACGAGTGAGGTTGGGGAATCTGTAATATGAACATAGTGGCATTCAGTTAGAATGCATTCATTCCTAAGTATAGCAGATATAAGCTATAAGGTTGGATTCCTTTTAACCTTCTGTGGTGTAGTGGTAGCTCCTTGACTTAGTAATCATAAGTCCTAGGTTCGAGTCCCGGTCGGGGAAAAAAATGATTCATGTTTTCACATATGTAATGTGCTTATTTGTATTTCATGGCCCGAATGAGATTGGGAATTGAATTAAATGCTGAAATGAAGCCACGAGTGAGGTTGGGGTATCTGTAATATGAACATAGTGGCATTCAGTTAGAATGCATTCATTCCTAAGTATAGCAGATATAAGCTATAAGGTTGGATTCCTTTTAACCTTCTGTGGTGTAGTGGTAGCTCCTTGACTTAGTAATCATAAGTCCTAGGTTCGAGTCCCGGTCGGGGAAAAAATTATTCATGTTTTCACATATGTAATGTGCTTATTTGTATTTCATGGCCCGAATGAGATTGGGAATTGAATTAAATGCTGAAATGAAGCCACGAGTGAGGTTGGGGAATCTGTAATATGAACATAGTGGCATTCAGTTAGAATGCATTCATTCCTAAGTATAGCAGATATAAGCTATAAGGTTGGATTCCTTTTAACCTTCTGTGGTGTAGTGGTAGCTCCTTGACTTAGTAATCATAAGTCCTAGGTTCGAGTCCCGGTAGGGGAAAAAAATGATTCATGTTTTCACATATGTAATGTGCTTGTTTGTATTTCATGGCCCGAATGAGATTGGGAATTGAATTAAATGCTGAAATGAAGCCACGAGTGAGGTTGGGGAATCTGTAATATGAACATAGTGGCATTCAGTTAGAATGCATTCATTCCTAAGTATAACAGATATAAGCTATAAGGTTGGATTCCTTTTAACCTTCTGTGGTGTAGTGGTAGCTCCTTGACTTAGTAATCATAAGTCCTAGGTTCGAGTCCCGGTCGGGGAAAAAATGATTCATGTTTTCACATATGTAATGTGCTTATTTGTATTTCATGGCCCGAATGAGATTGGGAATTGAATTAAATGCTGAAATGAGGCCACGAGTGAGGTTGGGGAATCTGTAATATGAACATAGCGGCATTCAGTTAGAATGCATTCATTCCTAAGTATAGCAGATATAAGCTATAAGGTTGGATTCCTTTTAACCTTCTGTGGTGTAGTGGTAGCTCCTTGACTTAGTAATCATAAGTCCTTGGTTCGAGTCCCGGTCCGGGAAAAAAATGATTCATGTTTTCACATATGTAATGTGCTTATATATATATATATATATATATATATATATATATATATATATATATATATATATATATATATATATATATTAGAAATATTAGCTGGGAAACCATAACAGGTGATAGTAGCTTTAAGGAGTTTTTGGAAGTAGTAGAAGACAATTTCCTTTCTCAGCATGTACTTGAAGCAACACGGGGGTTCAA
>JAXCGZ010023045.1:0-2500 GCA_037179515.1 Halocaridina rubra
GCCAGTTCTTGATGATGTCCTTTTCTGAAATGAGCTGCTACTATTGCTACTAACTGCTATTACTTCATCATCTTGACAGCAACGGTTAAATCCTAAGCGGAAAGGAATAAAATAAATAAATTGTAATACAAGAGATATATCCACCAAGAAGGCGCCCTTAGCAGTTCCCTTTGTCCTTCCGGAACGCTTGGACTTGGAGAACCAAGAGACTCCATGAAGAAGAAGAAGAAGAAGAAGAAGAGGGAGGGAGAGGAGGAGGAGGAGGAGGAGTATAATAAGGACTACGTGGACTTGGAGAACAAGAGACTCCATGAAGAAGAAGAAGAAGAAGAAGAAGAAGAAGAAGAAGAAGAAGAAGAAGAAGAAGAAGAAGAAGAAGAAGAGGAGGAGGAGGAGGAGGAGGAGGAGGAGGAGGAGGAGGAGGAGGAGTATAATGAGGACTACGTGGACTTGGAGAACCAAGAGACTCCATGAAGAAGAAGAAGAAGAAGAAGAAGAAGAAGAAGAAGAAGAAGAAGAAGAGAAGAAGAAGAAGAAGAAGAAGAAGAAGAGGAGGAGGAGAGGAGGAGGAAGATGAGGAAGAATATAATGAGGACTACGTAAAGGTTGAATACAGGATGAAGGAAAACACGGAAAGATAAAGGGAAAATCTCCAAAGGAAAGAAGTCACGAAAAAGGAAAAATCTTGCGAAAATTCCTAGATGGGGAATTGACACGGGATAAGAGGAGAAAGATGAAAAGGTTTGAGAGAAGGGGATTGCGAGAGGAGAAGGAAGAGGAATGGACGAGAAGGAAGAGGAAGGGAAGTGCGAAAAGAGGACGAGGAAGAGGAGGAGGAACAAGAGGGGGAAGTGGGGTCTAAAAATACCTGCAGTCTTTAAAGACGACAGTGGAGTACATGGGCTCTCTCTCTCTCTCTCTCTCTCTCTCTCTCTCTCTCTCTCTCTCTCTCTCTCTCTCTCTCTCTCTCTCTCTCTCTCTCTCTCTCTCTCTCTCTCTACCTGCAACGGCGGTAAGAACAGCCACAACAGGAGAGAAACACAATCCAAAGAATAAACATATATAGAAGCAGAGGATTTAGCAATTTTATGATCAAAGAAGCATAAATTAGATCAGGTAAAAGTTAGCGACCCCAGTACATTAATAACCCTGTCTATTGCTAGGTTAGGTTAGGTTAATGCATAACCTAACCTATATTAACCTAACCTAACAATTTAAGGGGTTATTTAACGTAGCCCCTGAGGGTTACTAATCTTTACCATATCCATATAATTTGCTATTATAAAATTTGGTTATCAGTAAATGAACCACTTAATATAAACAGTTGGAGGATGGAAACTAAATCTGAGAATCGCAGGTGGGTCATATCTACACTCCAGGTATCAAGACAGGTATTTTAATATAAGAGGAGAAAGCAGCAAAATCACCAGAATGCAGAAGAGCAGCTCTAACCTAATAATGCAGCAGTATCAGCAGTTAGGTCCAAAGTAATGACGAGAAAAAATATGAAGTTATTCAGGCCTATGTTACAGAGGGCACTTACGCATATAAATAACTGAAACATCAGATTCTCAAAAAAAAAACAAATGAAAACTTATTATTAGATTTTTTGAAAGAAAGCAAGAACAAAATCATTCTCAAAGCTAATGTCAGTGCGTGCAAGTAAATAGATGGTATGGTCATGTCGTTAGGAGGGATGAACAGTATGTTGGGAGGAGGGTGATGGAAATGGATATACAGGGTAGGGGAAGGAGGGGGAGACCAAAGCGTAGGTGGATGGATTGCATCAATGACGACCTGAGGTCTAAAGGTTTGCTGGGTGATGAGGTATGGGACAGAAACATATGGAGAAAACTGGCCAGAAACATCGACCCCATATAAAAGTGGGAAAAGATGTAGACGAAAAAGAAGACAACGACACGAGCCATGAAAATATAGACAGAGAACTTCCTATAAGAAAAGATTAATGGATACGGTTTCCCTTTGTAAGCAATCAGATACTACAATACTGGTTCTTACGGAAAAAATAAAGTTGAAACAGCTGTCCATCCAAGGAAGATAGAAACAGAAAAATAGAATTGAAACAGCTGTCCATCTAAGGAAGATAGAAAGAGAAAAATAGAAATTGAAACAGCTGTTCATCCAAGGAAGATAGAAACAGAAAAACAGAAATTGAAACAGCTGTCCAATCAAGGAAGATAGAAACAGAAAAACGGAAATTGAAACAGCTGTCAAATCAAGGAAGATAGAAACAGAAAAACGGAAATTGAAACAGCTGTCAAATCAATGAAGATAGAAACAGAAAAACAAAAATTGAAACAGCTGTCCAATCAAGGAAGATAGAAACAGCAAAAACAGAAATTGAAATCGCTGTCCATCCAAGGAAGATAGAATATAAGAATGAATTATGTGCAGTAAAACATAACTTGGAGCATCATATCTTTCAAAATATGTAAAACTAAATATAAATAATTCTTTCAATATACAGAAAACTAAACAC
>JAXCGZ010023045.1:7500-25000 GCA_037179515.1 Halocaridina rubra
TTCTTCTATGCCTACCACCTACGCTGAGTATTCTGGAGTATTCATTACATATCTCTTTTTATCCCTTCACATCTGACAAGTCACAATACTCCCAATCTCTAGTTGTCTTTACTTTCCTTCTCATCAAAATTAGGTCTCCATTACGGTGACTAGTCTTTCGGCCTATCTTTTCATTATTTATCATGCTGTTACTTTTTCTTGAATATTTTTTTTTCTGTGCTCAGGCCCAATGAAGGCAAATTTCTTTGCCCGTCCCGGTGTCACACTCATAAAAGAAAGGCTTTGTAGATAGCCATCTCTAATATAGGATACCTAATTATTTCTGCAAATATTATAAATACAATTAAAATGAACACGCGTTAGATAATTAGAAAACAAAAATATATAACAATTGTTCAATCTAGATGGGGTATTATATCAAAACAAAATTCTGTGCTGACTCAATAGGCAAAAAGAGAAAAAAAAATGCAGTAGCGCCATTGATGCTGATCAGTAGGCATTTTTTTGTTAAACCCTTTCAGCACCAAATATAAAGATAGTCATAGAAGCTGCCAATAGCCTAGTGTTCAGTAAAATACAAAAGCCTGTAACTGTGAGGGTATGAGGATATATTTACTAATCAATTTGCAAAGTATAATAATACAAATATGTTCCGGTTTTACGTCACAGACTCCCTTTTCTACCAAGAGCTAGGACGGTTGCCTTCTTGCGGAGGACTTGTTTTGGCAGATGCAATCGTTACCCTGATTGCATGCCCTTGCTAACCTCAGACCGTGACGGGGCGCGAACCCCCGACCTGACACCTCAGAGTCGCGGACGCTACCCTTGAGCCACGGTGACTAATAATACAAACATGTAATTATACAAAATTAAATAAGTAAATGTATGATAGAAGGGGCGCTTAACAGCAGCAACAAAAACAATAATAATAATAATAATAATAATAATAATAATAATAATAATATACAATAATAAAATACTAATACTAATACTAATAATAATAACAACAATAATAATAATAATAATAATAATAATAATAATAATAATAATAATAATAATAATAACAATAATAATAAAATAATAATAATAACACTAGCAAATGTTACTAAAAATAAGTACTGTACCCCAAACCAGGCCATAAAAATAAATACAAAATATAAATATATAAATATATAAATAAATAAAGAAAACAGGTTCATCAAACGAAAGTCAAACAATGGCCTTGTTTTGTACCTTCCTTAAATGGGTCGTTCTGAGAACGCGTCATCGAGATAGAATATAAAATAATAATAATAACAAAATAGGTCAGAGGGATACGTCAGCGAGAGAGAGAGAGAGAGAGAGAGAGAGAGAGAGAGAGAGAGAGAGAGAGAGAGAGAGAGAGAGAGAGAGAGAGAGAGAGAGAGAGAGAGAGAGAGAGAGAGAGAGTCGAAATTTAAAATCTGATGAACCTAATTGATGTCAACATGCATTAGCTTAAGGGATATTGAGCCTTACGGCCAACGGCAATAGAGGTGCACATTGAATATCAAACCGTTATTAAAACTAAAATGTATTAAGTGCAGGTGATTATAGACTCTATTGATTCCAATCACTAGGACCGAAATTCCTGTGCGCAAGTCTTAAGTATTCAAACAGACCAGGGTTTGCCAATGTAATCCTTTGTAAGATCTGAAACAACATCATGTCTATATTATAATTATGCATTTACCTAGATCGTGATGGGATGGAGTCATATTTAGTTATTCAAGTTTTTTTTATTTGGTTTGTGTGTTTCATCAACGATTGTAGACTTTAACACAAAAGAGATATTCTTTGTCACAGCTGAATAAATCGGCATTTTTTTCCAAGAGATTTACTTATGGTGCGTCCACACCGGCAACAAAACATATCAACAACAAAATTGACAACATTGGACGCAACAATGTTTGTGTTGCTACTGATACGATGGTGTCGATATGTTGGTATGGCGCTGTAAAGTGATATGTTGGTACTACTGGTGTCTGTAGAAGTCAACTGCGATGTTTAGGTCAATGTTTACAACTTGTTTCCGACTGCATGTTGCAGGTGTGGACGCACCTATAAGGACATAATGGTTTTCATTAATGTACATATTATTTTTGCACTGAATGACCGCAGACTTAAATTACAAAGAGAACTCCATGGTCTCACACTGATGAATTATTTTCCGCTCTAATGAAAGGTCACGCTAAAATGGAGAAAGAAAAACAAAGATTTAATATCTGCCATTATTTACACACGTGCTTCTCTAATCGAATCCTTTTGCCTTTATCTCCAAAGAGAACATCGCAGTCACACTCGGTAAAATCGAATCCGTTTCTAAGTTTGCGTTCTTAAAAAAAAAAAAAAAAAAAAAAAAAAGCCCAGGTTAAGATTTGACACTTCAAATATTTACACACATCTTTTTGCAATCAGGTATGTCCTATGAAAGAATTCATGTGCATAAGACATGATGCGGTCTGGAATATAACTGCTAAGGTACTGAAGGAGGTCTGCAATGATGTAGCAGTTGAGTCTATCCTTCAATCACCTACTGAATATGTAACATCTCACAAGACAGGTAGTAAGCATAATGATGAGCTAGTTCTTTACTATAGGTTAGAAAGTTTTTTATACTATAATCTTAAGGTGCGTCCACACCAGCAACATGCAGTCAGAAACAAGTTGTAAACATTGACCTAAACATCGCAGTCGACATCTACAGACACCAGTAGTACCAACATATCACTTACAGCGCCATACCAACATATCGACACCATCGTATCAGTAGCAACACAAACATTGTTGCGGCCAATGTTGTCAATTTTGTTGTTGATATGTTTTGTTGGCGGTGTATACGCCTTTAGACTCCATGGTCCTAAGCCACTGCATCAAACACCTGAAACTGTCATCAAAGAGAATGAGAATGAAATGATACGGCAAAAACTCTGAGAAATTTAAAATATCTAATAAAGATTATTCACTCTTTAATGTATACAACATCGGAGGAAGGGTCCTTAAGACAAAATTCTATGTTAAAAACATGTCGACGTCATAAAAAAAAATACAACTAAGAGCCAAAGTGTCTCTTTAAGGTTCAGTCGTAATGCAAATTCTGTCTTTTTCTGCTAAGATCTGCAATGTTATGGCTAGTAGATCAAGATCCCACCGTAGGGTAGAAAAAGCAAAGTATCCTGACTTTGAGGATGGAGTTCTTAAGATTAAAAGGAGGAAATAACATCGAAAATAAAAACTGAATATATGAAAAAAGTAGTAATAGTAGTAGTAGTATGTTGTTTTAGATTCTCCACCCACGGATGGGTGGATCGGGTCATGAAGGGCCCATAGGGCGGGCGCCAGCTGGCACAGGCCCCAACCCCCACTGTGGTGCCCAGCCACAGCAGTAACCTCCCCAGTAAACAGCTTAAAATCTCTTGCCTGGACGAGGCGCGATCCGTCGACCTCGCGAATGCGAGGCCAGCGCGTTACCACTGTAGTAGTAGAAGTAGTGGTAGCAGGAGTAGTAGTAGTAGCACTAATAGTGGTCAACACACAATTCTTAAAAAATCACATCATAAAAAGGATTATCCGGATGAGAGAAAGGAAAAACCACAAAAAAAGAAAACTAACAAACAAATACATTCTTCCTTGACAAACAAATGAACACATCTGAAGAGGATGGCCAAGAAGGAGCCAGATGAGGGAGGGGGAAAAGGGACGAAGGTCCTAAATCCCACAAAGAAACTTTCCACAGATTTACCAAGGATTCTCAAAACAGGGGTCAGTAGAGAGAGAGGAGAGAGAGAGAGAGAGAGAGAGAGAGAGAGAGAGAGAGAGAGAGAGAGAGAGAGAATATAAATAAAAATAAAAGCTAGTTCCTATTAACGGGCCTTAACATCACAATATGCATTTAGCCTATAGCCTATTCTAGGCAGCCGCCATCACATATAAACTTTTCGAACAAATTATTCATTTCCTGAGGCTCCTCCGCTCCCATTTTGTTCACTCTCAGCTAATTTAATTTACTCAGACATTTCAGATATAAATATAACGATGGAAGACTCACAGGATGTAACTATATCCTGGTAAGGTGTATAAGTAATAAGCTGAAATGAGGACAATTTGATTCTCAAGAACCAGGATGTGTATACTCATCTTGGTCGACAGATTCTGTTCTTTTTCATTTCATACGGGGTAGTTATGCACTACACACTTTGGAGTTGAATGGTTGACATTAGTTTATAATATTAATGCCAACTAACTTTCCTAATACCAGCCTTTTTCATTAGTGATCACAACTGTAACAAAATATCCTGGTAGCAGAGCTTTAATATACCTAACAGCCCATTCTCATCTACTCTGGCCATCGCTCCTGACATAAATATATATAAAATAAATAAGTATACAAAAAACTATTAAAAAGTGTGTTTTATATAAAATTAAAGAAACAGAACACACAAGCAAGCACTAGCGTACAAAGGTGTTGCTACGATTGGCTTAATAAAAATAATCACCTTTACATCTCTCCCACATCATTTGTCTATTGTCTATCTAGCTTGTGTAGCTAACAAGATATTTTATTTTTTTATTTTATATGTATCTTATTTATCATTTATGTATACATATCTTTATTTTTATATTATTTACATGCAGACAGATTCTATAATAAAGCTTTCACGACATAACTGAGATAAAATTCTACCTCATAATCTAAGAAAGTGCAAAATGTACACAGTTTCTGTATTTATAGTAGGCCTATATGACTAAGCTATGGAATGAACACATATTTCTGAATATCTGGATTCATTGTACTCCTACTTGCAACCTCATTCGTGGCTAGTTTTCGAATTGATGTCAAAACTAGCTCTCATGTCTAAAAAAAATATATAGGCCTAATGAGGACATCAACATCAGCAGAGATTATTAGCATTCTTTGATAATGTGCAGGGCAAAGATATGCTTATTCACATGTGAAGAGGCGTGATAATAAGTATGCATAGACTACTCAGGTAATTCTGTGGCTAAAAACAATATCTCCAAGTAAACTTAATAGCCGAGTATTAAAAATATATAGGCCTAAATTAAAATGGTGTCTATATTTTCAGGACAGAGTGCTACTGACTAAAATATAAGCTTACAGCCTCAGCATATCCTGTTGCTAAGAATGTAAGCTGACAGAATTTATATATAAGGTGAAGAGATATGTAGGACCACAGTTTCAGCATTTTAGAAAAATGTAGGCCTACAACCTTGGCATATGCTGTTGGGGAAAATGTAGGCTTAAAACTTCAGCATACACGTTTGAGATAAACATTGGCCTACAGACTTTGCACTTACTGTTGAAAGAAGCTTAACATGTATCATTAAAGTATACAGGGTATCTCAAAAAAATTTACTCACTCTTTACATGACATAAAATGCATTGTTTATTTGACTTAGAAACAAGATTATTGATGAAATCCATAAACAGATAAATGCATGTTTACAAATGTTCAAATGATACATTTATTTTCTTCAAAACTTAGTCGTACTTCTGACATTATTAGGCTCAATTTGATCTGAAAAGAAATGAAAAATTCAATGAGTTTTGGGTAGTCATTATTTGAGTACATTCATTGGGACACCCTGTACGTAGGTATATAGCTTCAGCATATCTGCAAAGGAAAATGTAGAGCTCTAGTTTTAGCTCCAGTTATGAAAAGCATAGGCCTGCATTTTCCTTACATGTCAATAGAAATACTGCCTAAAGTTTCAACAAATAATGTTGAGTGATGTAGGTCTACTACGGTTTCAGCACATGCTGGTAATAAAAATGTTGGCCGATAGTGTTAGCGTATACTTTCAAGGGTGATGTAGCTTTGCAGATACAACAATTTTGTTAAGAGAAATGATATACAGCTTCACATGTTGTTGACAGAAATGTAGGCCTATGGTTACAGCACAAATTGTCGAGAGGAAAGTAATTTTAAAGCTTTATCACAAACTGTTGAGCAATATGTAACAATATACTGCCGAGTATCCTTCCTTGTCCCCAAGCTCAGATATTACTTGAGTAATATAATTACCGTCAACGTCGTCTACATTGCCTTCTATCCCCCCCCCTAACTCTTATATTGCTAGCACAATGCAGTTTTCCCAAAGCATTATCTCTCTTGACTACCTTTCTTTATATTATCCATGAAATGATAACGATAGAACACTGCTGTTTCTTACAATAAATTTTTCTTATCAATATTCCTTTCCATGTCCTAAACCGTGATTTAGCTTGTGATATTCGGGACAATATCTTTTTTATTATTGATCTCCCATTCTATCCCTCAAACTATAATAACGCTTAAACAATAATGTTTACCTACATAAAATCTCTCCTTGTATACCTTCCTCTCTTCTCCGTAAGTCACGATATTGCTAAAACAAAGCAGCACAATACCTTTTCTTTCTCTATGTTTTTATGAGTGTGACACCAGGACAGGCAAACAAACTGCCCGCATCAATAGAGACCCGGGCACGAGAAAACATCAAGACGAAGGAAAAGAAAAACTTAAGGGCAAGGCGGAGATGAGCAATCCAGTACAACACCCATCCCTTATTCACATTCCCCCTCTTCCCATAGCTATACTATTGCTAGAGCAATGCAGCACTCCGGTTTTACGTCACGGACTCCCTTTTCAACCAAGGGCTAGGACGGTTGCCTTCTTGCGAAGGACTTGTTTTGGCAGATGTAATCGTTACCCTGAGTGCATGCCATTGCTAACCTCAGACCGTGACGGGGCGCGAACCCTCGACCTGACGCCTCAGAGTCGCGGACGCTACCGGTTGAGCCACGGCGACTACTAGAGCAATGCAGCACTACTTGTTCATTATTTATATCCCATTCTTTCCCATAAGTCATAATTTTGCTAGAGCAATGCAGTGCAACACCGTTTTTCCTTATTTATCCTCCCTTCTTTCCACAAGCCATAATACTTATAGAACCATGCAGCATAACGCATAATCCTTTATTTACATCCCCTTCCTTACCCAGAACCATAATATTGCTAGAGCAATGCAGTACAACATCTTTTCCCTTATTTAACTACCTCCCTTTCCAACATAACACGATTTTGGTAAAGCAATGCAGCACAAGAAATTATCCCTTATTATCTTCCATTCCAGCCCTTTCCTATATTTATATCCCCTTCCTATTCCCAAGCCATAATATTGCTAGAGCAATGCAGAATAACACCTTTTACTTTATTTATCTCCCCTTCCTTTCCACAAGCCATAATATTGCTACAGCAATGCAGCACAACACCTCAATCCTTATTTACAAATTCTTCCTTCCCTCAAGCCACAATACTGTTAGAGCAATGCAGTACAACACGTTTTCTCTTATTTATATCCCTGTCCTTTCCCTAAGCCATAGCATTGTATTGTACTGCATTGCACAATACATTTTCAGTTATTTATCGACCATTCCTTCCCCCAAGGCATAAAATTGCTAAAGCAATGCAGCACAATACAGTAGCCTTTGTTTATATTCCCTTCCTTTCCTCAAGCCATAATACTGATAAAGGAAGGCAGCACAACACCTTTTCCCTTATCTATATCATTTTTCCCAAAAGTCATTATACTGCTGGAGCAATACAATGCAACATCTTTTCCCCTATTAATATCCACTCTCTTCTCCCAAGCCATAATAGCTACAGCAATGTAGCACAACACCTTTTCCCTAGTTTATCTCTTCTTCCTTCCCACAAGCCATAATATTATTAGAGCAAGGCAGCACAATATTTTTTTTTCATTATTCACACCCTCTTCCTTCCCCCCCAAGCCGTAATACTGATACAGCAATGCAGCACAACACCTTTTTTCCTTAATGATGTCCCCTTCCTTCTCCCAAGCCATAATTTTTCACGGGCAATCCAGCACAAACCTTTTCCCTTATATATCTCTCCTCCCTTCCCACAAGTCATAATATTGCTAAAGCAATGCAGCACAACATCTTTTCCTTTACTAATATCCTCTTCCTTCCCCCAAGCCACAATACAGCTAGAGGGATGCAGTACAGCCAAGATACTGCTAAAAGCAATGCAATTTTCCCAGAACACATTCCAGCTGATTTATCTTTATGTAGCACAACGCTTTTTCTCTTAGTTACCTTCTTTTCTATCCCATTGACCACGATATTGTTCTCCCAAAAAGACATTATTTGCTTTACATATCTAATATTCTCTTCTCCAAGCCAAGCTATTGCTAGAGATTTCTTTAAATTCATAAGCTATGAATTTGCAAGAGCAATGCAGTTACTAAATGTTATCATCTTCTACAGATAGATAGCCTAGTGATTCTCCAGAGAAATGACACTGCAAGATCACTGCAGGTGCAAATAATTCTTATCTTTAATTACCTTCCCTTCTGTCCCCCAGAACCATGAACTTGCTAAAGTAATGCTATTTCCCACAGAAACATCCTCCTAAACTGTCTTTCCTTCTATCCACCAAAGCCAAGAGATATCCCAGAATTATGTCTTCCTTAATGTCTTTCCTTCTATTCTCCACAGCCATTTTACTGCTACAGCACATGCCAGTAATACCCTTTCATAAACATCTTTCTTACTATTCCATAAAAAAAAACAAGATATTGGCAGTTGTCAACACTTTTCCTTCATTATCTTTACCTTGAATCCTCCAGACCCATGATACTTTGAGAGCAATACAATTTCCCACAATTTATTACATCTTCCTTGATTTTGATACTGCGAGAGCAATACAGTTTCCCACAATTTATTACATCTTCCTTGTTTTTTTTTCTTCTTTCATACTCTTTGATACTGCAAGAGCAATGTACTTGTCACAAACACTCTCTTTTCTAAATATTTTCCCCTCTATCCTCCAAACACAGAAATTAGGCTACAAGATCAATGCAGCCTCCCCACAGAACCTTTTTTTTCATAATCTACATTCCTTTAAAGCCTTCAAAAACCATGATATTGCTAGAGCAATGAAGTTCATATATTCCTTCTAGTTTAAATTCCTTTCTTTCACTTAGGCTATGATATTGCTAGAGAAATAATGTTTCTCTACAGAAAGTTTTGACATGATACTGCTAGAGAAATAATGTTTCTCTACAGAAAGTTTTGCCATGATACTGCTAGAGAAATAATGTTTCTCCACAGAGAGTTTTACCATGATACTGCTAGAGAAATAACGTTTCTCTACAGAAAGTTTTGCTATTATACTGCTTGAGAAATAATGTTTCTCTACAGAAAGTTTTGCCATGATATTGCTAGAGAAATAATGTTTCTCTACAAAAAGTTTTGCCATGATACTGCTAGAGAAATAATGTTTCTCTGCAGAAAGTTTTGCCATGATACTGCTAGAGAAATAATGTTTCTCTACAGAGAGTTTTTGCCATGATACTGCTAGAAAAATAATGTTTCTCTACAGAAAGCTTTGCCATGATACTGCTAGAGAAAAAAATTTTCTCTACAGAAAGTTTTGCCATGATACTGTTAGAGAAATAATATTTCTCTACAGAAAGTTTTGCCATGATACTTCTAGAGAAATATTGTTTCTCTACAGAAAGTTTTGCCATGATACTGCTACATAAATAATGTTTCTCTACAGAAAGTTTTGCCATGATACTGCTAGAGAAATAATGTTTCTCTATAGAAAGCTTTGCCGTGATACTGCTAGAGAAATAATGTTTCTCTACAGAAAGTTTTGCCATGATACTGCTAGAGAAATAATGTTTCTCTACAGAAAGTTTTGCCATGATACTGCTAGAGAAATAATGTTTCTCTACAGAAAGCTTTGCCATGATACTGCTATAGAAAAAAAATTTTCTCTACAGAAAGTTTTGCCATGATACTGTTAGAGAAATAATATTTCTCTACAGAAAGTTTTGCCATGATACTGCTAGAGAAATATTGTTTCTCTACAGAAAGTTTTGCCATGATACTGCTACGGAAATAATGTTTCTCTACAGAAAGTTTTGCCATGATACTGCTAGAGAAATAATGTTTCTCTAAAGAAAGCTTTGCCGTGATACTGCTAGAGAAATAATGTTTCTCTACAGAAAGTTTTGCCATGATACTGCTAGAGAAATAATGTTTCTCTACAGAAAGTTTTTCCATGATACTACTAGAGAAATAATGTTTCTCTACAGAAAGTTTTGCCATGATACTGCTAGAGAAATAATGTTTCTCTACAGCAAGTTTTCCTTTTATTTTTCAGAGCCATGCAGTAACCCCCAACACACTTTTCTTGTTTATCTTCCCTACCACCCCCCTTCTCAACCATGATACAGCTAAAACGCTGCAGCTAACCATAAAGTCTTCCTTATTTAACATCATTATCGTCTTTCTACTCAAGAACTTTCCTTTATCATGATATTTAGCCGCTTTCTTGAGTGGCGTGTATTCAAAGATTAACAGCATAACGTTCGACCCTCCAATTGGGTAGTGGAGTTTCTGGCACGCTACTCTCTCTCTCTCTCTCTCTCTCTCTCTCTCTCTCTCTCTCTCTCTCTCTCTCTCTCTCTCTCTCTCTCTCTCTCTCTCTCTCTGACACGCAAGGCAAGGCAAAAGTACTCTTTAAAGGTAGACGAGGCATTGCATGCAGTGGCAATCCTTGCAGCTATACAGCATACGATTCCAGTAGCTATTATAGTAGTTCGGAACCGCAAGCAATTTACAATCTCCTAGGAAAATACTAGGTTCTTATACAGATCAATATTACTATCAGAATATCTCATCAAAGATGAATGACCTCATACAAGTCACCTTGCAATGTTCGGACATCGTCACAACCTTGTAAAGATGAAAAAAAAACATCGCAAAAAACACTACCCTGTTGACCTAATAAAATATCTATTAAGGTTTAAATAACCCCATAAAATACCTTGTAGGCTATAGAGGAATAACCTCAACATATCTTGTAACTGTAGATAACCTCATAAATACATAGTAAGGTTTCAATAACTTTAGAAACTTCCTTTAAGATGAATGACCTCAACATATACTGTCAAGTTTGATGACCTCATAAAACGCCAAGTAAGGTTTGGACAACCTCAAAGAACAACTTGTGTGAAAAAAAAAGTCTTGTAAAACTTAAATAATCTGAGAAAATCATTGTTAAGATAAACAACCGCATGAATAATAAGTTTGAAAAGCTTTGATAATTCTCAAAATATCCGTAGGAAGTGTAATTCATCTCATAAAACATATACCAAAGTTCATAAGATCTCACAGACCACTTCAACAAGGTGATTAACATTATAAAAACATCTTGTGTCTAACAAACGCTAGTAAAGATGAAAAATCTCACAAAACACCCTTTTCTGAATTTAAATAACCACTAAAAAAACTGTCCAATATTCAGATGGCCTAATAAAAGACCTTGCTATACAATACTTAGGCCTAATTACACTCAGAAAACACTTCAAAAATAGTCTCCAAAAACACGTTTTAAAAATGAATGACCTCTAATTTCCATATAGAGCTTAAAAAACCTCAGGAAACACCCATTAAAAATGAAATAACCTCATAAAATACTCTTGTAAAGATTAGATAACCTTAAACGACATTTCATAAAGATAAATAACCTCATATAACACCTTGTCAGGTTTAGAAAACCACTGAAGACACGTCGTCAAGAGGAGTAAAACCTCTGTAGACACGTCTTCAAGAGGAGCAAACCCTCTGTAGACACGTCTTCAAGAGGAGCAAACCCTCTGTAGACACGTCGTCAAGAGGAGTAACACCTCTTAAAAGTATCATGTCACGTTTAATACCCTTCCGAAAGTGTTTTTATTAAGTTTATATAACCTCAAAATACGCCACGTCATCATAACAACCTTCATAAAATATCTTACAATAATTAATAATAAACCAAACAACAAAACCTAGAAAAATAAGTAAAATACATGATAATATAAATAAATATTGAACTGAGGTTTTTACAAGATTCAAATATCAAATAAGATAATATTATGTTATATAATAGTAATGATACTACTACTACTACCACTACTACTACTACTACTTTTACTACTACTACTACTACTACTACTACTACCAATAATAATAATAATAATAATAATAATAATAATAATAATAATAATAATAACAATAATAATAATAATAATAACTGATTCAGTAGTTCCAGTTCCTCAAATAAAGCTTCTTTTTGTGTTTTATTTATGGGCCTTTTTTTTTGCTTCATATTGTGCTGTGATACAACAGTTTATTTTTCATATATATATATATATATATATATATATATATATATATATATATATATATATATATATATATATATATATATATATATATATATATATATATATATATATATATATCGAGAAATTGGAAAGCTTGTAATTTAACATTCAACAATTTCTTATTATGTAGCAACAGAGGATGGTAGGTAGGCAGCCAAGAAATTCGATATTTCAACTAGAGAGAGTGTGTGTGTGTGTGTGTGTGTGTGTGTGTGTGTGTGTGTGTGTGTGTGTGTGTGTGTGGTGTGTGTGTGTGTGTGTGTATTATTTTTTTTTCAGAGTAGATCTATTCTTTGTGAGTGTGACATGGAGTCGGGCAAAGAAAATTCCCTTCATCGGGCCCGGACACCAACAAAACATAAAAAGCAACGAGAAACGGATGGGTGTGTGTGTTGTGACTTGTCAGATGTGAAGGCATAATAAAGATATGTATAACGCAAAGAGAAATAAAGAAATAAAATAAATAAATAAATCCTCGTTTTGTGTAACCACCATTATGGGGGTGGGCAAAGACTGAAGCTGTGGATTTAAGACTAGATACTTTTCCTAACGCCCAACGGGTTAGATCGCGAGTCGAGAATTCTACCACTACGCTACCGTGATCCCTAAAATAAGAAAATAAAAAATATATATATACGATTTAATAAGTAAATAGAGAAGAAGAGCGACTTAAAAGGGACCCTTAAAACTGAGAAATAAAATAATGCACATACACACACACACACACACACACACACACACACACACACACACACACACACATAAAACTACTATAGCTTATAATTCACAATAATGAATAACTTAAAACATAAATAAATAATTGAATTCCAGAGCCCACATATTAGCATGTACAGTTGCATAAAGAAATGCCAATATAAACAAGGCAGGAACCAGCATATAATATTCATCATAAACTCTCCACACATCACCCGTATTTATTTCTGATCAAATTATCATCTATTATCTCTTCTTGCTTAGCCTCCATTTTTTTTATTAATTATTTTTTGCTTACATATATTCATGTGCAATTATTACACAAAACAAGAAACAAACAAACAAAATAAAATATATAAAAACAATAATTACTGCTCGCAATATAGAGTAAGACTGCAACAGGCGGAATGAGAGAGAGAGAGAGAGAGAGAGAGAGAGAAGAGAGAGAGAGAGAGAGAGAGAGAGAGAGAGAGAGAGAGAGAGAGAGAGAGAGAGAGAGAGAGAGAGAGAGAATATAAAGTAAGACTGCAACAGGCGGAATGAGAGAGAGAGAGAGAGAGAGAGAGAGAGAGAGAGAGAGAGAGAGAGAGAGAGAGAGAGAGAGAGAGAGAGAGAGAGAGAGAGAGAGAGAGAGAGAGAGAGAGAGAGAGAGAGAGAGAGGAGGCGCTTGACGACGAACCTGTCAAGAGGTCTAATCAATGAAAGCCAGGTGAGGAGGAAGAGGAGGAGGGGAGAAAGAGGGAGACACTGACAAGGGGTAAGAAGGAAATACACGAATATGAGGAGGAAAGGAAGTGGAGGAGGACGCGTAGATGATAATAATAATAATAATAAACATCCCACTGTGGTGCCCAACCACAGCAGTAACCTGCCAGAAAACAGCTTAAACTCTCGGTCTTGGAATGTGAAGCCAGCGCGTTACCACTGTACTAGCCAGCAGGCTATGTGACAGAGAAGAGAATATACACAGAGAGACAGATAAACAGACGGATGAATAAACACACAGATACATATGCATGACTCTTTTCGTCTTGACAGACGCATAAAATAGAAACTTTGCTGCTTGCATGGGCTAAAGATAAAAAGAAGTGCCTAGCCCATTTTGCAATTCCCCACTCTCGACGTTGCTGAGTAACTCCAAAGAAGACACAATCAATACGTTTAGAAATAAAGCAGCGTTGTAGGCAATGCCAGAACATGGCTTGGAGCATTCCTTCCCATCAACTGCCCTCGGGTCTCTCCATCCGGATATTCTCTCACGGTTTACTCCCAAAGCCTTTCACACTCCCGTGTGTGAATGGAAGGCGCAAGAACAGACCCAGGTAATACCAAGTATTGTTACAGTGGTAACAGACCTATGACTGACCTTGTAGTAGTAGTAGTAGTAGCAGTAGTAGTAGTAGCTAAAATAATAATAATAATAATAATAATAATAATTATTATTATTATTATTATTATTATTATTATTATTATTATTATTATTATCATTAATATTATTATTATTATTATTATTATTATTATTATTATTATTATTATTATTATTATCATTATTATTATTATTATTATTATTATTATTATTATTATTATTATTATTATTATTATTATTATTATTAGGATTATTATTATCATTATAAGTTATCTGCTGGTTACAGCAAGCTAGTGAAGAGACCCTTCTTATTTAGAGGACCTTCCGATTTCAGTAAAACTCTGACTAAATCACTGGAACCAAATTCTTCAGAGATAAACAATATAGGACAAAGAAAACTGACAACGGCACTGTACAACAATTACAAAAATAATGCCAAGTGTTGCATACAGAGCCTTTGGTGCCATTACAATGTGAAAAGATTAGATATAATCAAACACCAAAAGAATCTGATACAGGGATCGATTCTCTATCACAGAAGAAAACTGGGACAGATTACTTTCATATCCAGAACAGTTTCACACACCAGAAAATGAGTGATCATGTCACCCTTTGTGGCACCTCAGAAAGGTTGATAGTGCTACTTTCTGATGAATAGTTGGCTCTTTCCGATAAATTCTCACAAAAGGTACAGTTTTCCCTTTGAAAGGAAAAATTAGATGAAAGATTTGCATCTTTTGTTCACATCTTTTACATTGTAGTCATAACAAGATTACCTGATTCCAGGAAAGTTCCTCCATGTCACTCCTGTACTTCAAAAGACAGATTACCAGATTCTAGGAATATTCCTCATGTCAGAGGAATGTGGAGACAATGTGGAGAGTATTGATCCTATTCCATCGCGGCTGTTTATTTCCAAGACATCACTGATAATTATCGCCTGAATGTGAAGTAAATTTGCACATACAGTAAGGGAAATACAACTTGATATGTGTACGCATACATAAATAAATACATACACACACACACACACACACACACACACACACACACATATATATATATATATATATATATATATATATATATATATATATATATATATATATATGGATATAGATAGATAGATAGACAGACACATACATGCACACATACATAGACAGACAGATAAATATAATACAAAAATAAAGAGAGAGAGAGAGAGAGAGAGAGAGAGAGAGAGAGAGAGAGAGAGAGAGAGAGAGAGAGAGAGAGAGAGAGAGAGAGAGAGAGAGAGAGAGAGAAGAGAGAGAGAGAGAGAGAGAGAGAGAGAGAGAGAGAGAGAGAGAGAGAGAGGAACGCATGAGTAAGAAAACGAGTCATGTTTATTTAATCATTTACATATTTTACAAAAGCACAAATTTCGTCCTATACATCACTTACGATGTACAGTTCATGACAATTTGTAATAAAAATCAAAACAATACAAAAAAAAAGCAAACAAATATATGTAGTTCTCTCGGTGAGCAGCTAACTACAATCAGACACAAACAAGTACTAACAGAAAATGAACAAAAAGAGACTTGACTTGGCGCAGCTGTATGAACATTCCACCTGCACTTAGAAGAACAATACACCAAACACAAGTTTTCAAAGCCTACAGCGCACTCTCTCTATATCCCAAAGCATTCGCTTCACGTTGTATACAAAACAGTGAATTCATTAAATCAAGACACCCAGCGTAGTCTCTGAGCTGGGTGCATCAGTAGCAAATAATTATTATTTCTTCTTCTTCTTCTTATTCATATTCTTCTTCTTCTTCGTTTACATGTTTTTCCACTTTTATGTGGGGTCGATGTTTCTGGCCAGTGTTCTCCATGTTATTATTATTATAATTATTATTATTATTATTATTATTATTATTATTATTATTATTATCGGCTACCCCCCAATTAAAGGGGGAAACAGCCAAGGTATATGTATGTATGTATTATTATTATTATTATTATTATTATTAGTAGTAGTAGTAGTAGTAGTAATAGTAGTAGTAGTAATCTATCTAACTACATTGGCTGTTTCCCCCTTTCATTGGGGGGTAGCCGACATAAAAAAAGGAAAACAATAAGGGGATTACTTTGCTCTATGGGTAATGACGAGGGAGCTAGCGACCATTCAGATGGCACTGCTGGAGTGTCACAGCCCATCCTCCCGGCTCTTCTACAACCTGTGTCGCTTCACAACTGCCTACTCCCCTACTGCCCCTACCACAGGGCTACCTCTTGTAAGATGCAGCCCCGTGGTAACAGCAGATGCCCATCAGAGCTGCGTCACAATCGCTCGCCACTCATTCCTATTCCTAGCACGCTCGCTTGCTTCCCTCATATCCATCCTCCTATCATTCAGGGCTCTCCTTACTCCATCCATCCACCCAAACTTAGGTCTCCGTCTAGCATTTCTCCCATCAACTCTCGCATTCATCACCTTTTTCAGCAGTCTTTCATCATCCATCCTTTCCACATGGCCAAACCATCTCAGAACATTCATATCTACTCTGGCTGCCAATTCTCTCTTCACATCCGTTCTTGCTCCCACCACTCTAATAGTATCATTTTTCCTTCATCAACATGGTCAACTTTCAAAAACCAACAGCTTCATATGTCACAGACTTCACAGTAATTACAATCTACAGCCCAACAACAGCCTAAGCTGGAAGGTTCTTTTGACAATTCGGTCTGGCAAATACTGCCTTGATATCTATGGCTTTGCAATAAACTTGAAAACCTGATGTGGAATGGCGAACCTTGGATTAAATGATCAGTCTGGTAATTTAATCTACTGAATCAAATCTCAACAGACATTTTGTAAAAATAGAACTTATAAACTGGTAAAACAGGCTAAAAAGGCGGTGCTTGGGAGCTGGTTAAGAGAATAATGTCTATTTTGTCTATGTGAACTAAACCAACTCCTGGGAACTCCATCTGGATTGGAGGTTCACTGGGCAGAGCTGAAGAACTGTTATATAAAAATCTTATATAGCAATCTACATACGGGAATAGATTACATTTTTGCATTAACAGGAAACAGATTAATATTGCATTGAAAGAGAAAAAAATAGTCAAGATTAAAAAAATATATGAGACACTTGGTTGCGGGACGATAATAATCACAGTGGCTCAA
>JAXCGZ010023045.1:27500-30000 GCA_037179515.1 Halocaridina rubra
TCCTCACTAGTATACAGCAGGTGTCTCTAATCTGACATCACTCTCTTGAATAACCTTCAATAGTGTGAAACGAGAGTCTAAGTATTTCCAAAATGGTTGTAAATGTTGTTTTAGATTCTCCACCCACCGATGGGTGGAACGGGTCATGGAGGACTCATAGGGCGGTCGCCAGCCGGCACAGGCCCCAACCTCCCACTGTGGTGCCCAGCCACAGCAGTAACCTCCCCAGTAAACACCTTAAACTCTCTTGCCTGGACGAGGCGCGATCCGTGGACCTCGCGAATGCGAGACGGTTGTAAATAGAAACACAAATAGCAGGGCTTGAACTTACCCTCTCTGGAACAGATCAACGTTGTAAAATTTGTGAATATGCAACGCCAGTTCGATGGTGGCCTGCAGTTCTCCCATGGTGGGGGTGGGTCCTTCTCTGGCCTCCTCCTCCCTGTGGGTTCTACTCCCTCCACCTTCTCCCTCCTTCTCAAAGAAACTGATCAGTCTTTTTCTTTCTTTTATATTTTCTTTTTGATTCACGAATTATGCTAAGAATCAAAATCACAATTTTTTTCTTGGTCAGATTCTCTTTTGGATATATTCTAACTCAAAAGTCACTTCAATATTCTTTGTTTTCTTATATCTTCTTCTATTTTCTTCCTGTTCTTGATTGGTCTTTATGTTTTCAATTAATTTATTAAATTTGCTTCATCAATTGTTCTTATATTCATCTGTGAATACTGCCGTTCATTTTATCCAATTTGTTTATCATTTTTGCTGTAACTTCAATATCCAATAATTCTTTTTTCAGAGATTTCTTTATTTGGATATAGATTGATCTTGATTTATTCGGAATGACTAGAACCGTTACATTACTTAAGAATAAATTCTCATATAATATTTTCGATAATATCAATTAAATAAATGTATCTTTTCTCCGTGTACATATCACAATTATCTTGTGGTAATAATTTCAATTCTAAAATATATTTAAAAATAACTTTATATTATTTCTCTGTCGGTTATCATTAACTAATTCACTCATAATTTCTCTGGCTTTGGCTTCATAAGAGTCATAAAGGTAGGCAAACATACGTAAACAGACAGTATCTCCAAAAAGGTACTCGATATCCAGATATTTTTGGAAAGAATGTGAACACACGAGCGAGGTATATGAAGGGAATGTATAGGTTAATATCATGTATACTTAGAACACAAAAACAACGATAATTACAACGGAAAGTGACATAAAGGGAAAAACTTTATCACAAAGAATGAGAGGAAAAACTTTTCTTTCCTCTTTTTACATCAGTATTTTCATTCTCTCATAAACAACAGCTTTGGTCAAGTACATGTCATTTTTTTTTTTTTAGTGCAAGAAAACACAACGCTTGAACTGTTGACCTTAGTACGGAAGTAACCGCATTCTCACGATCATAAAATCAAACTGAATACTTTCTTGTACGCCATTCAAAGTACTTATGAGAATATATTGAATCATAAGCTCCGGGTTTCACATATATATAATTTTTTTTTCGTAAATTCTCTTCACAACCACTAAAGTGTAAAATTTTTATAATAAAAAAGATTAATAGTAATGTGTTAATACTTCATTCTATATGTACACTTCTTTGAGTCTATTAATTACGTTTTTTTATACTTAGTAATATGCTCAGTTTCTTTATTAGTCTCAAGATAAGAATGGTGGCAACAACAAAAAAAATCACAATTTCATATCCAAATTTCACCACTTTGATCTAAAAAAAAGTGGCTCTATTCGTATGAATACAGTTAGCTATCTATTTTTGGCACCAATTAAATCAACAAAACTTGCAGTACTTGTAGAAAGTTACTTTCTGACGTATACTTTAAGATGTCAAGTTGAAACAACTTATTAAGCTTTTCTTCCAAGTTTAAGATGTCAGTTTGTATGAACTTGTTAACCTTTCTTCCAAGAAACACATCAGCAAACGCATGACGCATATATATACAGTATATCACATGTCGCTACAACATCTCCATATGTGAAATTTTTTGTGGTGATATCACAATTAAAGCTCATGAGATCTGGTTCATTAATATCTAGTTAAATGTCAGTCATTTAGGTCCTTCGATGTATTATATGCAGTTAAAAGAAAAAACTTGAAATCTGGTAACTATTTTATGTTTCAATAATCGTGATTGGATGTTCTTGTTGTAAAGAGTGTTGAATCGGATCCAAGCAATTATAGCAGTCAGTTGGTCAGACAGCATCTAATGTTAGAGATGATAATTGGGTGTATGGGGCCCCTCCTGTCTTGTGCCCCTTGGTGGGGTGTGAACCCAATCTCCCATATCTGAAACAAATAACAGAAAACGTATTTAGCCATAAGTAAAAACCACAGTATCAATTATAGCCATGTAAACAGGATATCTCATATATATATATATATATATATATATATAATATATATATATATATATATATATATATATATATATATATATATATATATATATATATATATGA
>JAXCGZ010023045.1:37500-73213 GCA_037179515.1 Halocaridina rubra
TCTATCTATCCATCTATCTGTCTATCTATATATTTATTTATCTATCTATTTATCTATCTATCTATCTATCTATCTATCTATCTATCTATCTATATATATATATATATATATATATATATATATATATATATATATATATAGTTTATCTATCTATCTATCTCTTCCTCCCTTTTCTTCTTCTCCAAATCTTTTTCTAAGAATCTGAACAGAATGTGAATAGGAACAAATTATGATTGAAGATAATCATATCTACATACCAAGCAATTGGCACCTTTTTCAATATCTAACATTTATAATATATTACACTGTAATTTAAGTATATTTTAAGTTATTTTCGTCCATGAAAGTTTTCAGACATACATATCACAGGGAGTTTTTGTCCCATTTTTAACACTGTAAGTCTGAATGCAATATCTATCTATCTATCTACCTTGGCTGTCTCCCCCAATTGGGGGGTAGCCGACATAAAAAAAAAGAATTAATAAGGGGATTACTTTGCTCTATGGGCAATGACGAGGGAGCTAGCGACCGTTCAGATGGCACTGCTGGAGTGCCACAGCCCATCCTCCCGGCTCTTCCACAACCTGTGAAGCTCCATGAGAGAATTAATATATATAAAATGATAAAATTAAACCCACTTGTTTTACAGAAATTGTAAAGAATGAAATTCTTTCTGCAAATTGCAATAATCTCACCAAGAACTGTTCCGGTTTTACGTCACGGACTCCCTTTCCTACCAAGGGCTAAGACGGTTGCCTTCTTGCGAAGGAAATGTTTTGGCAGACGTAATCGTTACCCTGAGTGCATGCCCTTGCTAACCTCAGACTGTGACGGGGCGCGAACCCTCGACCTGACGCCTCTGAGTCGCGGACGCTACCGCTTGAGCCACGGTGACTACTATAATCTCACCAAGAACATGATTACGAAATTATTATTTCAATTTAAAAGAGTTTCTTATGATAAGTCTGCGAAACAATGTCAACAGGACTTAAACACGCCTAATGGCTCGGTGCCTCCGTACCATTTTTTAAACCTTTATTTCAATTATACAATGGGTATTCGTCAGCCAGGGCAAGCCCAAACCCCCCACTGTGGTGACCAACCACAGCAGTAACCTGCCAGTAAACAACTTAAACTCTCGGTCTTGGACGGGAACCGATCTCTCGACCTCGTGAATGCGAAGCCAGCGCGTTACCACTGTACTAGCCAGCAGGCATTTAACGGAGTTAACATCAAGAACAGGTTTCTTAACAATCACTTGCACTCGAAGCTAAGCATAATAGCAGGAGATATTGCTATCATATGCTAGCCCCTGCTATCTTGACAGGTTAAACGAGTACACGATTAGCTGTGTAAATCTACTAACGAAACTACACTCTCACGGCCTCAAACTTGATCAGAGTAATAAAGTTAGTGGATTCGGTTTTACGTCACGAACTCCCTTTTCTACTAAGGGCTAGGACGTTTGCCTTCTTGCGAAGGACTTGTTTTGGCAGATATAATCGTTACCCTGAGTGTATGCCCTTACTAACCTCAGTCCGTAACGGGGCGCGAACCCTCGACCTCCCGCCTCAGAGTCGCGGACGCTACCATTTTGCCACGGAGACTACAGAGTAATAAGGTTAATAAGACTTTTTAATCTCTTTTCAAATATTACTGGAAGCACTTTGTAAAGGATCAATAGCTATAAAGATTCTATATGGCAGAGTTTTAACAAAAAGGTCAAGATAATCAATAACAGAGCATATAAAGGTCAAATTGCTGGCACACTCTGTTTGAAGGTCAAGGTAATGCCACAAAGAGAGTATAGAAGGTCATAGCAATGACAGTGAATGAATGAAATTATTTCATTAATGATACTACAGTTGTATAAAGTATTTATACGCATTGTGCTACTCGACTATCCTTTGTATCACGGGAAGTACGTGATTAACGCCCCGTCACGGTCTGAGCTTAGAAAGGGTATGCACTCAAGGTAACGATTACATTTGCCAAAACTAGTCTTTCTCAAGAAGGCAACCGTCCTAGCCCTTGGTAGAAAAGGGAGTCCGTGACGTAAAACCCGAACAAATAAATAAGTAAAAACTAAATAAATACATAAATAATTAAAATATAAACATATATAAAGAAACAGATAGACTACAGAATAAACAAATAACTAAACAAAAAAACAATTATGAAGTATATGTAGAAAACACGAACATCTCCTCCGGGTATTACTGTCGAGTACATTCAATCGTCAAAATGTACATATTAACAAATACAAGTCCAAAATCAAATCAACTCTACCTCAGTGCTCAGAATTAGCACGAAAGTATTCAATAAATCATGGTATATGTTAAGTACTTTGACTGTTTTTTTCTGTCTGTCGTTTTCCTTTGTGTGATATTACCTCATCTCTGCCTTGCCCTTAACCTTTTTCTTTTCCTTCGTCTTAGTATTTTCTCGTGCCCGGGCCTTTATTGATGAGGGCAGTTTCTGCCTGTCCCGGTGTCACACTCTTAAAAAAAAAAAAAAGGCAGGTATTCCAATGAACCCGCTGCATTGGCAGGTGTTAGAGACCGAAAATCTAAATCAGTATTAATATAATTACCAAATAAGCTTCATTACTACGAATTATATATTAAATTAAGTAATTACACATGGCAATTGCAGCGGTTTGACCAAGTTTATATTAGATTATACAATTAACAATGGTCAGCGGAGCGCTCTTCTCATAATGGTCTCCAGTTTTTGTATATCTGTATGTAGCAGCTGATCAAAGTGCAGTTATACATGCAAATCTATTAATTCGATTACATAAATATCTCTGAAAATTTTCTTGCCCATGTGTCTGTAGACTACACTTATAAAAAAAAAAAAAAAAAAAAAAAAAAAAAAAAAACATATGCTGTCCTTACTATGCCATTTATATGCATTTCCTGAGACAAATCTGCCAGGGTGCTTACTACTAGATTTCTCTCATTCTCTGTCTATTGAAGTTCTGCGAGCCACGACCAGACAAGAGAGCTTAAGCTGTGTACTGAGGAGGTTACTGCTATGGGTCCTCCATGACCCGTTCCTCCCATCCGTGGGTGGAGAATCTAAAAACATAGCTCCTGCTATTGAGTATCCAAGCTTGGGCCTTCTAGCACTTATACCCATTCTCATTACCTTACATTTTGAAATATTGAATTTTTTTCTGACCACTCATGCAGACTATTTAGGTCTTCCTGAAGTTCTCTACCACTGTTCTCGTCTCTTACTTTCTTCGCAAACTTCGCATCATTTGCAAATATATACAAAAATTAATTTACAAACACTGGTAGGTGATTTATGTATACAAGGAACAAAAGTAGCTTTAAACCTGTGTGCATATATATATATATATATATATATATATATATATATATATATATATATATATATATATATATATATATATATATGTGTGTGTGTGTGTGTGTGTGTGTGTGTGTGTGTGTGTGTGTGTGTGTGTGTGATTACCTAATTGTGTTTACGGGAAAGAGCCCAAAGCTCGTATCTTCCCGTCTCCTGATCGGTTCCATTTTAGACTTAGTGTGTGTGATTACCTAACTGTGTTTACGGGAAAGAGCCCAAAGCTCGTATCTTCCCGTCTCCTGATCGCTTCCATTTTATACTTAGTGATACTTATCATACCTGTCCTTAAAACTATGGATTGAGATAGCATTAACTACCTCCTCGCTTAGCCAATTCCAATTATCAATTACTCTTACACTGAAAAAGTATTTCCTTACATCCTGCGAAGAAGTTTTCTTACGAAGCTTCAAACTATGACCTCTAGTTCTAGAGCCAGCCATATCAAAATATCGATCCCTATCCACTCTATCATAACCATGAAGGAATTTAAAGACTGTCACCATATCCCCCCTCACTCTTCTAGATTCGAGTGATGGTAAGTCTAATTCCCTCAGCCTCTCATCATAACTGAGATTGCGTATTTCTGGCACCAGTTTCGTGGCATGTCTTTGAAGTTTTTCAAGCTTAGCTATGTGCTTTTTCAAGTGTGTGTGTGTGTGTGTGTGTGTGTGTGTGTGTGTGTGTGTGTGTGTGTGTGTGTGTGTGTGTGTGTGTGTGTGTGTATCGACAATATTGCGTATCAGTGCTAAGCCATGTTGTCAAAAAGCGATGCCAAAAGTGTGATGTGGTCAAAGAAATACCAACACACTGTCATATATCATAAGCACTGACACCTTAGACAGTAAGAGTAGAAAAACAAATAATAATGACTGAACCATAAATAAAAAGAAGAAGAAGAAGAAGTAAATACATCCATCGAAAGAAGATTTAGAAGCAATACTCACAATTCTACTACATGAAGAAGAAGAAGAAGAAGAAGAAGAAGAAGAAGAAGAAGAAGAAGAAGAAGAAGAAGAAGAAGAAGAAGAAGGATAATGTTAATTCGAAGTAAAACGTCCCAGTCAAAGGGTTATGAAGAAGAAGAAATCCATCAAAAGAGATCTACAGAATGAAGCCCGCCATGAGGTCTGACTGCCCGTCTAGACAGGTGTACCCTACACGCACATTATTCTCTGTCATTAGCCTGTCATTCCAGCTCTCCACCCCCCCAACCTTAGCTCCCTTCAAAAGCATACCAACACTAGCTACTGCAGCATACATGCTATGCTTCACGAATCTCTCTCTGTCTCTCTCTTGCATGACAGTGTGAGCAGTCACGCACAGGACAAAATAAGTACCGAAGAATTCATACTCCCTCAAATTGTCATGCACAAATCAAGGCATACAATGATGACAAAGGTTGTTTTCATACACAATAAAGCAATCATGATGGAAACATGGCAGTAACCATTATTATTGTCATTATTATCATTATTATTATTATTTGGGACCTTGGTGGAGTATTGGTTAGCGTGTTCGACTGCCGAATTGGCAGATCTGTGATTGACACCACCACCGTGAGGGGACGATAGAAACGTGGCATCCAGTCTTAATTCCATGAAGCCACACTTTCTCAAAAATCAATTGTCGGTTTGATCCGAATTGGCAGATCTGCGATTGACGCCACCGCCGTGAGGGGACGATAGGAATGTGGCATCCGGTCTTAATTCCATGAAGCCACACTTTCTCAAAAATCAATTGATCCAACAGACAGGCTGTAGAACCTACCTGGGAATGGAATTTGGAATCATTATTATTTCCAAGTATTCTACTTCCTACTTCATGAAAGAAAGTCAAATAGGTGCCTACAAATAATCAAGGTAAAAAAATAGCTACATATGGAAAACTGCTTACCAGTGCCTTGTTCCGGTTTTACGTCACGGACTCCCTTTTCTACTAAGGATGAGGACGGTTACCTTCTTGCGAAGGACTTGTTTTGGCAGATGTAATCGTTACCCTGAGTGCATGCCCTTGCTAACCTCAGAACGTGACTGGGCGGGAATCCTCGACCTGACGCCTCAAAGTCGAGGACGCTACCGCTTGAGCCACGGTGATTACACTTGCCAGTGCCTTATCATACTTATTAGTTCTGACCCTGACCTCTCATACAACCTTGGAGTGCCTAACATCGCGTCAAGGTAACTTGTATATCACTTCATCTACCACGTGCCTATCACTCTCCCCGATGTCAAGGTCTATTCCGGATAAGGTGTCACGCACCCAAAGCTCATCCTCTCCGTGTGCTTGAAAAAGCCCAACTTAAGGCCGCTTTCACACCAACATGGCACATCGCATGCCACGTGGCACGCCAGTTGAAAATGAATATCTGGAAATATATGAAACCTTTCACACAGAAGTGGCATGACACGTTTCATGTGCCACGTGCGACTTGCGTCGCGAGTCGCACGTGGCACATGGGACGTGTCACGCCACTTCTGTGTGAAAGGATTCATACATTTCCGGATGTTCGTTTTCAACAGGCGTGACACGTGGCATGCCACGTGCGACGTGCCAGTTTGGTGTGAAAGCAGCCCAAGTACTATGCACTATTCTGGCCTCTACTCCATGTTTACTACATTCTCAAACTTACAACGCATCATGTTTCACTTTACAATAATTTTTTTCCGGTTGTCACTATTCCTTGCTTAGTAGAAATATCGACGTTCAGATTTTGTAGTCACCGTGGCTCAAACGGTAGCGTCTGCGACTCTGAGGTGTCAGGTCGAGGGTTCGCGCCCCGTCACGGTCTGAGGTTAGCAAGGGCATGTACTCAGGGTAACGATTACATCTGCCAAATCAAGTCCTTCTCAAGAAGGCAACCGTCCTAGCCCTTGGTTGAAAAGGGAGTCCGTGACGTAAAACCGGTGATCGACGTTCAGATTTTCTTACGATACCACTTCACAATAATATAAAATTTAATTTTCTCGCTTGTGTTCACAGTCCAGCGACTGCTGTTGTACAATGTTGTGAAAGCACTTCTTCCTCTTAACTTCATTTTTTTCCTCACATGGGATCAACTAAAGATCAGCAACCTCCAGAATATCTGACAAGCCATCAATCGTTAGGTTAGATTAAAGTAGCAAAAGTTAAAAGCCTAACCTAACCTAACTTCAATTAAGCATCAATTACTGGGATTATTTTCAAGTTCTGGGGTCAATAATCTTTACGACATCCCTCACCAGCGTTAAGAGTCCAGCGATTGCTGTATACTGCAGTGGAAGCACTATTTGTCTCAGTAACATCATTTTTCTTTCTGAATAGTGGCCAACAATTGCATTTTGTCATTGCTCCGGAGGAACTCTTCTTCTTTCTCAATCACTTCCATTTTCTTGTTGCTCACCTGGGTTCAGAGTCAAACAATTGCAGTTGCTCCAGAGGAACTCTTTCACAATCACTTCCATTTTCTTTTTGCTCACCTGCGCTGCATCCAGAGTCCAGCGATTGCTGATGTACTCTTGTGACCCATCTTACTAAGGGCAGATTTACACCTTAACTTTTCCCAGTCAGTCCAGCGATTGCTGATGTACAATCCTCACGTGTTCAAAGCTGAGTTTGCTTTGATTTGTATCCCTTGTGACCCATCTCACTCAGGGCAGATTTACGCCTTAACTTTCCCCAGTTTTTTTTCATTCCCTGATGCATTTATGTTTATCTCCAACAATCTGACAAATGTCATTATCCTCTAAGTTCACTACCATGCCGTTTTATGTGGCAAACGTTCTCCAAGTCACGTTTTCTACAGCATGTCATCGCCATTTGCTTTTCCACACTATTCTTAGATTCCTCATTGGCACACCCTACCAAAACCTTCTAGTAACATGAGTTCTGACTCCATACCCCAACAGACAAGGTCGAGGTTGAGTAGAATGATGTTACCTTGATGCATGAAGGGCATTAACATAGGCAGGCATTGTAGAATGTATTACAGATGAATGGGGAGAAATGTGATCTATTAATAATAATAATAATAATAATAATAATAATAATAATAATAATAATAATAATAATAATAATAATAATAATAATATACAAAAATAATTATAATTATATATAGTTGTAATAATATTTATACATTTTCTTCTTCTTCTTCTTCTTCTTCTTATTATTATTATTATTATTATTATTATTATTATTACTTGTTCTCTCCCACCTCAGGCTTCGCATAACATTTACCTCACGTGATCTCTCAACTTCTCCTCCCCCTGGTCCTCCGATACTAGGTAGTCGCCTCAACCTACAAGTTGCATTCCTCCCTTCATCTATCCATCTAATATATATCTATCTATTCACCTCGACTAAGTCGACCTGCATGATCCTCTTCTATTACTAGCCCCCTGTCCCTCCGCCATGACTCCCATATCGCGTGACTACAGCCCTCGGCAGCTACCGTTCGCTTATTAAATGCAATTCTCTCTCTCTCTCTCTCTCTCTCTCTCTCCACAAGATTACTACAAGCCAGTCAGTTTTACTGCATTATGCACTAAGCTTTCTAATGCCGTGGCCATTGGGAGAAATAACAATAAGAACAACAACAACAACAACAACAATAATAATAATAATAATAATAATAATAATAATAATAATAATAATAATAAGAAGAAGAAGAAGAAGAAGAAGAAGAGGAAGAAGGAGAAGAAGAAAAAGGAGAAAATTTATGTAAGCATTGAGTGAAAAATAGGTGTTTGTATGTGATTTGACTCGGCCACCGAACATACTAAGGAGATTGCGGCCTTTGTATAAAGACAGATAATACAAAAGAACATTTACATTCAAATTTTTCATTTTATCTCATCTTGAACCAATAATGGTTCCAATAACAGCCTTTCGATTCCAGATAAGTGTTTTCCATCTAACCTAGTAGTAAGATGTAGTCCAAGACATACAACACTGTTTCCTTGAAATATGCGAAATTAGTCCAGTAACTTTTGATATATCATCTATAGTCACCGTGGCTTAAGTGGTAGCGTCCGCGACTCTGAGGCGTCAGGTCGAGGATTCGCACCCCCTCACGGTCTGAGGTTAGCAAGGGCATGCACTCAGGGTAACGATTACATCTGCCAAAACAAGTCCTTCGCAAGAAGGCAACCGTCCTAGCCCTTGGTAGAAAAGGGAGTCCGTGACGTAAAACCTGAACTTTCTATATTTCATCTCTCTTGAGATTCTGCTATCGAATTTTCAGACCCTTACTACTCATGGGTCTGAGTACACCTGCAACATTAAATATGAAAAGGCCCCACTGGCGGAAGAAGCCCTGAAACACATCAAGTTTAAGAATCAGAGTATTGAATTTCATGTATGTACTGTTATTCTTCTTCTTCTTATTATTATTATTATTAAAAGTAGTAGTAGAAGAAGTATATATATATATATATATATATATATATATATATATATATATATATATATATATATATATATATATATATATATATATATATATATATATATATATATATATATATATATATATTATCTATTGACCTTCCCCTTGCTGCACTTCCTATCCTTGACATTCCAGTGTCAACTCATCAATTCCACGTCCCCTTCTCTACTTTGTCAATTGATTTTCCATTACTCCACATTCTATCTTTTTTGTGGCTTCCTTCAATATTGACTTTTATATATCTACTGGCTTTATCATGATCATTATTATAATTTCGTCCTCTTCTTTTTCTTCTTCTTCTTATTATTATTATTATTATTATTATTATTATTATTATTACCTTCTATCAGTCGTATTGTGATTAAAATTGAGAAACGAAAAACTTCCCAAGTTCACCAACCCTCAACTGAAGACGGTTTATAATGAAGGTGAAAAGCTCTCATTACTAATAGTAATAATGGTATCGACCAATATTCTTGGTAAAATACCTTTAGTTACTATCAAAAGCGCCTTTCCCACGCACTTGGAGAAAAATCTTTGTGTTGTTCCGTATCTGCATGACATGCAAGAGTAAGTAGCCTATATAAGAATAAGAAGAAGAAGAAGAAGAAGAAGAAGAAGAAGAAGAAGAAGAAGAAGAAGAAGAAGAAGAAGATAGGGAGAGTGGAAAGAAGAAGAAGAATAATAAAAAGAAGAAGAAGAAGAAGAAGAAGAAGAAGAAGAAGAAGAAGAAGAAGAAGAAGAAGAAGAAGAAGAAGATAGGGAGAATGGAAAGAAGAAGAAGAAGAAGAAGAAGAAGAAGAAGAAGAAGAAGAAGAAGAAGAAGATAGGGAGAATGGAAAGAAGAAGAAGAAGAAGAAGAAGAAGAAGAAGAAGAAGAAGAAGAAGAAGAAGAAGAAGAAGAAGAAGAAGAAGAAGAAGAAGAAGAAAAATAGCAAGAATGGAATGAAGAAGTAGAAGAATATATATGGTTGAGGCTTTATTCAGAGCGAGATGTTATACATTTACTCGCATATTTAAGGGTTAGAAAGTGTAATTTAGTCTACCCTCAGTTTTTAAATGAGATCTTTGTGACGGTCATTTCATCACTTGTCGAAGACCGACCTCATGAAGATACTGTTCCAGCAATGACCTCATACATTTAATTGCGCACTTCTTAAGCCTGCAAAGTTGACACGGGCTACCATAACTCTTTCAGTTTTATGTGGCTCTGGTTGAAAATTATAGTTGTGCGAGGCGCTTGGGACACCAACTCGGGACCTGCTAGGTGCGATCCAGGGGCACTAAATTATAGCTGTGCGAAGCACTTGGAACACAAACTCGGGACCTGCTAGGTAGGATCCAGGTGCACTAAATTATAGTGTGCGAGGCATTTGGGACACCAACTCGGGACCTGCTAGGTGCGATCCAGGCGCACTAAATTATAGCTGTGCAAAGCACTTGGGACACCAACCCGGGACCTGCTAGGTGCGATCCAGTTGCACTAAATTATAGCTGTGCGAAGCACTTGGGACACCAACTCGGGACCTGCTAGGTGCGCTCCAGGTGCACTAAATTATAGCTGTGCGAAGCACTTGGGACACCAACTCGGGACCTGCTAGGTGCGATCCAGGGGCACTAATTTATAGCTGTGCGAGACACTTGGGACACCAACTCGGGACCTGCTAGGTAGGATCCAGGTGCATTAAATTATAGCTGTGGGAAGCACTTGGAACACAAACTCGGGACCTGCTGGGTGCGATCCAGGTGCACTAAATTATAGCTGTGCAAGGAACTTGAGACACCAACTCGGGACCTGCTAGGTGCGATCCAGGTGCACTAAATTATAGCTGTGCGAAGCACTTGGGACACAAACTCGGGAACTGCTAGATGCGATCCAGGTGCACTAAATTATAGCTGAGAGGCACTTGGGACACAACCTCGGGACCAGCTAGGTGCGATCCAGGGGTACTATCCACTGAGCTATCGATGGATGTGGGTAAAGATTTTCTTCTAATTATTTTCATAAGAAAGAGGCAAAGGTCCTCTACTTTGTGTGTACAAGCACCTGTTCTTTAATTAGTCATCTTTTAGAGGAGTGCTGCGGGAGGGGGCATATTGCCTTTGTTGTTGTTGTTGTTCCGGTTTTACGTCACGGATTCCCTTCTCTACCAAGGGCTGGGACGACTGCCTTCTTGCGAAGGACTTGTTTTGACAGATGTAATTGTTACCCTGAGTGCATGTCCTTGCTAACCTCAGACCATGACGGGGCGCGAACCCTCGACCTGACGCCTAAGTCATATCATGGTGAACTCGCTGTGCCTGCTGAAATGCATTAGCTTAACAGGCAAAGGACACATATTCCAAAACGTATGACATCACGAGGATCTAAATAAGCAACTCAAGGGTTCAAATTCATTGATTCCTCAATGTGAGACTGGCGTTGATTTATGCATGAGGATCCAAGTTCCTCTTGAAACTCGTGCAATTCTTCTCTTTCTTCTTCATTCTACCTATCTTCTTCTTCTTTGAAAGAGGAGCACTTAGTAAACTATGATATATATATATATATATATATATATATATATATATATATATATATATATATATATATATATATATATATATATATATATATATAAACCAACAATTTATTTCTACTATTCTTCTTTATCTCTCTCTCTCTCTCTCTCTCTCTCTCTCTCTCTCTCTCTCTCTCTCTCTCTCTCTCTCTCTCTCTCTCTCCTAGATATGTATAATTGTGAAGTCCCAGTGGCATTTCTATTGCTCATCTAATTAGCTATTCATATATGAGTATATGCATGGTATATATTGATGAATGTGCATGCATGTATAGGTATATGTAGCTACTTATTACTCTAATCTAAAAATGTTATACTATATAAACTTCAAATGGTCTGTAGTTTTTCTGTGGTAAAGTGGAGATTTGAGTTAAATGATAGCACTCAACAAGGGCCATTGAAAATTATTACTACATTATATTGCCCTTAATTGATAATCAAAGAGTGCTCTTCTGCCATCAATCAATTGTTACACTATATTTTCATTCTAAATTACTTGTTATGATATTTAAAATGAATTGCAAATTCTATTAATATTTTATTTATACATGACCAAATATAGATTGTAATATCTAACAACTGCAATATCACTGGGAGTGCCCATTTGCACATGTCCCCAAGTACAGTTATTTGATTAATAAAAAAAATAAAACAAAATGTCAAGGACATAAAATATAGAGAATAAATTAATAACACATAATTTTAAGTGCCACAACAAGTCCCCATTCGGTAGTCACCGTGGCTCAAGCGGTAGCGTCCGCGACTCTGAGGCGTCAGGTCGAAGGTTCGCGCCCCGTCACGGTCTGAGGTTTGCAAGGGCATGCACTCAGGGTAAGGAGTACATCTGCCAAAACAAGTCCTTCGCAAGAAGGCAACAGTCCTAGCCCTTGGTAGAAAGGGGATTCCGTGACGTAAAACCGGAACAAATAAACAATTAGTCCCCATTCGAAAGGGGGTGGATACACACATGTTGGAGCTGGGGAACTGAGGCTGAATGACCTCCTTAACTCCTCGTAATGAGATAAAACTAGCGTTAATGTCTGACCACCTCGTACACTCTACCAATGAGCTATCTCGGCCCCAAGAATAGAAAGTATTATCGTTAGGGCAGGATGTATTTCCTTACGCCCAGCGGTAGGATCGAATCCGCGCTAGTCGCTTCTCGAGTTGCGCATTCTACTACTGAGCTACCACGGCCTACATGAATAAAATGTGATCGGGTTTACTACATGGATTTTCTTTTCTATTACGAGCTAGGACAATGCCTTCTTGCAAAGGACTTCGGTTTGGGCGACCGGTACCCTGAGTGGCTGCCCTTTCTATCCTCAGACCAGGGATGGCCTCGAACCCACGACCTGATGGATCAAAGAAACAAGCGTTACCACTCTGCTACGGCGGCCACAAATACATTTACTCAATATATGCATAAAATAAATGCAAGCATACACTCAGGGTAACGATTACATCTGCCAAAGCAAGTCCTTCGCAAGAAGGCAACCGTCCTAGCCCTTAGTTGAAAAGGGAGTTCGTGACGTAAAACCGAAACCAAACCAACCAAACACATAAATAAGTAAAGTAATTGTAAAATGATGAAGCTTTTGAGGAAAAAGAAATTCTTAAAATAATAATAATCCTTCCAAAAGGACTTTTTGACCCCTAGCCATCCCATGGACACCGTGTCCTTTGACCCCTAGCCATCCCACGGACACCGTGTCCTTTGACGCCTAGCCATTCCACGGACACCGTGTCCTTTGACCCCAAGCCATCCCACGGACACCGTGTCCTTTGACCCCTAGCCAACCCACGGACACCGTGTCCTTTGACCCCTAGCCATCCCATGAACACCGTGTCCTTTGACCCCTAGCCATCCCACGGACACTACACGGTTAGCCCTTTAACACTCAGTGCCTCCTTGTCACGTCTACTGGCCTCACTGTGAAGCAGTTTCAAAAGCGGCACCGAACATATAATGGAGTAAACTTTTCTTCATAATTACACTTACTTTCACCTTAGCTTATTAACTGGACGGATTCGGTTTTACGTCACGAACTCCCTTTTCTACTAAGGGCTAGGACGGTTGCCTTCTTGCGAAGGACTTGTTTTGGCAGATGTAATTGTTACCCTGAATGTATGCCCTTACTAACCTCAGTCCGTAATTATATGACCTTAACTCTGAATACGAAAGATGTTTTAGCATAAATGCAACATACACACACACAAACACACAGTACAAAATGTACTGATCAGAAGACGGGAAGTTACGAGCTTTGGGCTCTATCCCGTAAGCACAATTAGGTAATTACACACATACACACACATAACCAATTCTCAGTCTATGGCATTTTATATCACTGTGACACCGACGGCCACGCCCCCAGCCTGGGCACGAGACTTAAAGTAAAAAGGAACAGAGATGGGGAGTATTGTGACTTGTCAGATGTGAAGGGATAATAAGAGGTGTGTAACGAATATCCAAGAATATTTGGTGTTGATGTAGGCATAGAAAAAGAACCATAACTAAAGGAAGACTTGACATTGAACTGTCCTGGACAGTCCTTTTAAAGTCCAAAAGACCCATACGTAATTTTAAAAGGATCATATCTATAATTGGGATCTACAAGCTTGATAGAATGTCTGTAGATTATGTTACCAAAACTGACTATTTGAGCACCAATCAAGACCTGGGGTCTATATTCTTTATATGATCCTCTTTATGGTGATATAGACAAAGACCCAATTTCTTAAACAGAGAAAACCTAGGATACCATGTTGTTAGTTAGCTAGACACACACAAATGGATTTCATAAACGCATCTGACGCGGTTCTGTGTATGGCTAGGATCCCGTACGGGATCCTCAGCCCGATTTCTTAAACAGGGTAAACCTAGGATACCATATTGTTAGTTAGCTAGACACAAATGGATTTCATAAACGCATCTGACGCGGTTCTGTGTAGGGCAAAGATCCCGTACGGGATCCTAGCCATACACAGAACCGTGTCAGATACGTTTATGAAATCCATTTGTGTGTCTCTAGCTAACTAACAATATGGTATCCTAGGTTTATACTGTTTAAGAGATCGGGTCTAAAAGCAACACTAATGATGATTATAATAATGTCCTCTAATATTATGCAAATGATACCCTCTTTTACAGTTTGAATCGATTCAAATTACATATTACAAGATATTCAATATCAATTGTTTATTATTATTATTTTTAGTAGTAGTAGCTACTAGTAATAGTAATAGTAGAAGTAGTAAAATCAAAAGTAGTAATAGTAGCAGCTGAATTTACTTTGAGTGTATAATAATAATAATAATAATAATAATAATAATAATAATAATAATAATAATAATAATAATAATAATAATGCGATTTTCAATAAACTATAAACAACCAGTTAGTTAAGCGATATTCTGACAACGATGGATAAAAAACATTTAATATATATATATATATATATATATATATATATATATATATATATATATATATATATATATATATATATATATATATATATATATATATATATATATATATATATATATATATGAAGATTGGTAGATAATCCAATGGGTCTTAAAAACTAATGACATCATCCCCAGATAGCCCTATATGAAATTTCTGTTATATTTATTCTAACAAATAATTTTTATGCTTAAAATATTGAATAACCATTATAAAGTAAAATAATAATAATAATAATAATAATAATAATAATAATAATAATAATAATAATAATAATAATATGGTCCTGGTAGCTCTGTGGTAGCGTGCGCGAGTTGGGGTGTGACTAATGTGGGTTCGATTCCACCGCGGGGCGTTGGACAGGGCATCCAACCTTAAACCCCCCCCCAGCTATATCTAATATGCTTGTGTCCACCCCATTCTAATGTAGTCTAACAGTGACACAAAATTTGGTGAATTTCATCATCATTATTATTTACGCATAACAGAATACTTGCACATTCAACACTTGTTTTATTCATGTTTGCTTTAGAAACGTTCCTAAAAACGTTTGATTTACAACGTGTATTTCCCAAAAACAATCTTCCGTGACCCATATTCTTTCAAATTCGCCCTTTCACCTTCACAAAGGTAACAGTACAAAGACGAACATTCCGAGTCTTGCTCTTCCAGGCAAATATAATTTTCTTTTTGACGTGTCAAAGGTCAAATATAGATTATGGCGAAAATAAAAGGTCATGTCAACATATAATGCTGTGGGGGGAGGGTGATTGTGAATCTGTTTCATTGTACATTCATACAATTCAGCCATCAGCTGAGAGAGAAGGTTCTGTGACAAACCTTTCGCATACAATCTAGCAGACGACATACACACGACAAATGAAAACGAATGAACAGGGTTTTATCCCTAAGTCATAATCACAGTTTCTAACTACCCAACAAAGATAACTTTTGGTATCTACAGATATTTAATTTTACTCGATGGACCCAGTACCATCACTCACCATTGAGATCCATGATTATTCCGAGGAGCTGACGACGTACATCCTCCCACCACAAGCTCACTGACAAGACTGCCTGGAAAGTGCCATCTATTGGTAGATATATTCACTACGGAAGCCAAGAACCAATCTCTTGCGCCGTCGCCAAGCGTACATACTCACACACTCTCACTCTCAAACATATTTTGGCGCCCAAATGAAAGAATACAGCACTGCCATGTTGACTGAATAATGTATTCTGAGACTTCCTTACACTATTTTACCACTTCCAAACTAAATTATTACTGGTTTAAAGTATCTGTAATGTGCTATTATACAAGGAAAATATTTGATGTTTAATGGAGATACAGTATTCTATAATCACTTTTGGTAATTATAGAATACTGTGTACTGAGAGACTTATCCTTCATGCTTATTATTTTAAGTGGAGACTCAAAGAATATCAGAAATATTTTCAATATAAAGTAAAAAAATACCGAATGTCTTTCGAATGGGGTATACTGTATTTAGGTATGAGAATAAAGATGAACATGGCATATGGAAGGGATCTCGGCAGGGGATCTCTTGTTTTATGACTTATTAGATAATGGATGAATTATTGATAAACCTCCATCTTCATATAAAATGTAAGTTGGAAAACAAATTAATAGACCATAATAAACAATTTATGTCGAAACTGAATTCGGGTTTTGATCATATCCCTCTAAATACCCCCCCAAAAAAGTGCATGGGTCGATAAATTTTTCCAGCTGAAACTAAAATTATATTATGTGGCTTGGAAACTAATGTCATAAGATATGAGAGAACAACTGTATTCCATCCTAGTAAAAGAATTAATATGCTTGATTCTCAGAACTTCATATCACTACTAATAACCTTTTTGCACATGGATATTGAAAGTCTCCGTGTCAAAATGGTAGCATCCGCGGCTCTGAGGCGGCAGGTCGAGGGTTCGCGCCCCGTCACGAGCTGAGGTTAGTAAGGGCATACACTCAGGGTAACGATTATATCTGCCAAGCCAAGTCCTCCGCAAGAAGGCAACCGTCCTAGCCCTTAGTAGAAAAGGGAGTTCGTGACGTAAAACCGAAACCATTGAAAGCTTCTGAAGCCTACATTTCTTAGTCTTGAGATACTATATTTATGCCTTCTTAACGGCTTGTTGAATGGAACCTTGAGATGCTTCTGTGATCATAAAGTTCACTCCCATTCCCTTCATACCAGCTATATTTCCATAGCTCTTTTCCGTTGTTCAGTATATGTTGTCTTTTCCTCTTGATTCTCTCACTGTCCCCATATATTCATATGTAGAGTGAAAGATGGCCATGGAGAATCATCAGGGGGAACTTGCGATATTCAATGTGTAAGGAATAAGACAATTCTGTTGTAACAGATTCCTTGAACAGTTACTTAAACTGTTGTCCTTTCAAGGTATAAAATTTTAGCACTTTTCCACTATGCTTTTGAACAACAAAAAGGAATGAATAACTCACCCCAAGCCCCACTCCGTATTTACAAATCATGATATGAAGTATCTTACCTAAATATATATTTCATATATTTCATTATTAATGTCACTCTCCAAGAACTGCTCTAATAAACTAATTAGACTTGCTGACAACTTATCATGATTTCTACCAAATCATGCCAAATATTAACTACACAACAGTGTGCATAGAAAAGTAAAAGAAATAATGAATTACACAACGCCATAGTTACAACGTAATTATAATTCAGATCGATTCGAAAGTCATACTGCTACACATCCATTCGGTTCCGGTTTTACGTCACGGACTCCCTTTTCTACCAAGGGCAAGGACGGTTGCCTTCTTGCGAAGGACTTGTTTGGGCAGATGTAATCGTTATCCTGAATGCATGCCCTTGCTAACCTCTGACGGGTTGTGAACCCTCGACCTGAAGCCTTAAAGTCGTGAACGCTACCGCTTGAGCCACGGTGACTACAAACTGCTGAACATAATTTCAATTAAACCCAAAGGATTATAAAAGTACTAGTCTTGAATATCAATATATTTCTGGAAAGGCCAAGAAAAATTTCACAATTATTTTTATCATCAAATATAAACATACAATACTTAAATGGGTAACACTTTATCTTTCACAACAGCAACGTGAAACAATAATTGAAAATCACAACTAAATAGGACAATTAGATATGAGCTAATGGACACACAAACAATAATGTAAAACAGTGATGGAATGTCACAACTAAATGTGACTATTAAATATGAGAAACTGGACATATAAATGAAGTACTTTTAATGTCCTAAAAATGTGCATATACTGTACTTTTAATAAGAAGAGTCTGAAATAAAAAAAAAATAATAATGATCTGTATAGAATGCTTGTATAATTTATTCTTGTGTTCAAGTAACTATAGCATTACGTCTTTCTGAAGCATGTGTTACTATTATTTCAAAGGCATACAGTATACATATTCTCGACTTCATATTGAACGTTACTAATATCTTAATGGGACGTACTCAACCTAGTCTTTCTGATACATGAGTGGCTAAGCAAAATTCCATCTTGATGATACATTTGTAATTACTTTTAGTACTTTGACGGAATTCGTTTCATATGACAGCTCAAAATTTTACAAAATAACAATGTATGCGGTATCTTGCATGCATCCTGTCACAAAGACCATTTACTTGTTTTACTATTACAATTACTTTTAAATGCATACGAGGATCAATGGCTTAACAACAAACCTAATATTGTGTGGTTACCTAACCAAATATATCGTATGTTATTAACATTTTTCCCTTTACATCGTATAGAGATTTATTATGATATATATATGAATACAACTTCATATGAGTCCAGAATATATCAGATAATATATGAAAGGCAAAACACAAATGATTAAGAACTTAAATTCCAGTTTAATTATGTACATATAATATGCACAAACAACACACGCCCAAAATTTTCTAATATATAGAAGAAACATTGAATAAAATGAGAATATAAAACATTACACTTTTACTAAACATAAAATTCTTAATTTTTCTCAAAATTGGATGCCATAACAGTGAAGCCAGCAAGGTGGGTACAACTAAAAAAAAAAAGGGAGGCAGCATCCCTCACACATATAGTGCACTTATTCTGGAAATTTCATAAATAATCCCTTGAAAATGGGATAAAAATAAATGGTTACAATTTTAGGCAAATCATCCCTTGCTGAATATCTTTCGAATCATTCTGAGATACATATCACTTTTATTTCCACATAAGTAAAAAGGTGCTACAGAAAAATGAGAGGCAAGATATGTAAACATTAAATATCTTCATAATATCACATCAATTTCAATACACAATCCATTATAATTTAAAGCAGTCAACGGTTCATCATGAAAGATGTTATTTCTCTACCTTTAAAGAGCTCTGCTGTGTTCTTAGAAGTTTGAGATATGCTAATAGCAAATGATCTCTTAAATTCGAATATCTGTTTCTATTCTTATCTGGTTCAAGTAACAACAAACATCAAGATCATATTATAATGTATAAGTTGGTATAACATGTCTTAACGTCTAATTGTGGCATGATTACAATAATAAGTAATGTACATGCTACTCATTGGCAAGAATATGTGCAACATGGTGCAAAAGTTGCACTTTTAACTATTATTTTCTTTACCTCTTTGCAGCTGGATAATAAAAATTAGCCATGGATCATAACAAGGGATATATAAAATTCAATTCCTTTTCTTTTACTTGTGTACGTAAAGCGATACACGCGAGATACAGAAAACTAATGAACTTCTTTCGTAAGTCTGATTAGTGTGCCAGCAAATTTCTATTTGGCTGTTTCGTAGATGACTAATTACTGATTTCAATGAAATCACTTTTCATAAGTGACAAAATAGTCTCTAGTTTCAAATTGTAATTACTTTGAGTACTTTGACGGAATACGTTTCATATGACAGCTCAAAATTTTACAAAATAACAATGTATGCGGTATCTTGCATGCGTCCTGTCACAAAGACCATTTACTTGTTTTACTATTACAATTACTTTTAAATGCATACGAGGATCAATGGCTTAACAACAAACCTAATATTGTGTGGTTACCTAACCAAATATATCGTATGTTATTAACATTTTCCCTTTACATCGTATAGAGATTTATTATGATATATATATATGAATACAACTTCATATGAGTCCAGAATATATCAGATAATATATGAAAGGCAAAAACAGCAAATATCTAAAAGAACGACTTCTTAAAGAAACCATCTATTTTTACATGGGCAAAACTATTTTTTGCATTCCATACTTGCAAGCTCTTTATTTTCTTTTCTTCAAAAATATTCCATATCCTGCTAATCCAGTACAGTGGCTACCACTGTAGCAAAAGAAAAGAGGAATTAATATATTCTCTGAACTTACAAGCATGATACGGTTTGCAGGAACTGATGAATGTTGAATTTTGCATGTTAACGAACAATAGTAGATTTGAAAATATATAAAAATTGCCATGCAGTATAGAACATTATACCCTCTGAAGATTACAACACTGATACAATAATTTATAAATTTATATCTACCATCAAGATGTGCACATGATGATTTAAACATTTTGCTTTGCAAGGAAAATTAGTTTACAAGATATTTGTGTTTAATAAATTATTGAAATTCTCCAAAATACTTGAAGGTGCAGATTGCAAAGCAATATATTATTTTGACATGATTATAGAATATGGTGTAATATGATTTCAATATCACCCTGCGATAACAACAAATAAGAAATGGCAATCAAGTTACATTAAATATTCCTTAAATATTTTCAAAAGTTAAACATGGAAACTGCGGCTCTTATTGGTGACTAACTTTTCCAGTAAAAGAGTTATTCTGTTAAGAGGAAAGCTTCTTACAAGAAAAAATAAGAAATGGACAGTTTGACAGCATCAGTAACATAAATTTTATTAGCCGCTTAAATGTGGAAAAGCGGACAAGAAAGTACAATATTTTCAAAACAATTTACATTGTCTTATACTGTATATGCATTGTTGATTATTATTAGAGAAAGGAGACATTATAATATATAACTATAAGCTCATAAAACTAAGAGAGGAATATATGAAACACTTGTCAAAATTCAAACTCAAACAGAGCATATGCATGATAATGACAAACAAAAGCCCTATTTAATATATTGGTATCTTTTGCAATATATATATATATATATATATATATATATATATATATATATATATATATATATATATATATATATATATATATATATATATATATATATATATATATATATATATATATATATACAGTACTGTATACTGCATATTGGCTAAATGTAATATATAACTGTAATTATCTTTATTCTCTGACGACATACATATATCACTTTCTTTTTTTTTTGCTGTTATCTAATACCTAAATGTAAAAATATATAATTCTACACAAAAGTTATTGAAACATGCAATATAAATAAGTCATCTGTTAGAAAACAGACTATATATATATATATATATATATATATATATATATATATATATATATATATATATATATATATATATATATATATATATATATATATATATATATATATATATATATATATATATATATATATATATATATATATATATATATATATATATATATAGAAGCTCCCCTACTAGCGAACAACTAAATTACGAACAAAACCCTACTCATTATATACCCATATATCAATTTATGTATTACTGTACTATACTGCATTATTACATTATTTTTATTGTATTGAAATTAATCAATGTTGTATACATTATGCTTTATACAGTAGTTAAGAGTTTTTAGCCTAAGTACTGTACAGAAATGCATATGTATGTACTGTGCAGTACTTTTTTTACCTAAACACAGCTTATGAACAAGTCTACATAAGTAGGGGAGTATATATATATATATATATATATATATATATATATATATATATATATATATATATATATATATATATATATATATATATATATATACTTACAAACGAGGTAGGCTCGAGAAGTCCTTTCATGAGTTGTGTTTAGTTCAAAAAGGTGACATACAGTACATACATATGCAGTACTGTATTGTACTTAGCCTAAGGCCAGTTTACTACTACAGAAATCATAAAGTACAGTATACAGTATTAATTACAGTATAATATACAGGATTAATTAATTCTGTATAATTAATGTTTCTTAATTTTTTACTTTCGGCGGACTTTGTTCGTATCTGCGGTTGTTTGAAAGTAAGGGAGTGTCTATGTATGTATGTATGCAAGTACATATATATATATGTGTGTGTGTATGTTTTTAAATTTCTCCACTGTTTTGACAGAGTGGATGGGCAGCAATATTTTATGTGGGTGGCATTTGAACTAAAGGTCCTGGTTTTCAAGATTCGTGAGTGAACTTCTTTGGAGGATCTTCTTAAAGGGTTCATTCAGTTTATGTCTTGAGTCTTGGAACAACTTATCAACACAAGCAATATATCCAGTCATATCTCGCTTGTGTTATTAATTCGTTCCAAGACTCATGACATAAGTTGAATGAACTTTTAATCGAATATCTTGCAAAGAAGATTTCTTGCAAAGCTTCAAGCCAGAACCTCTAGTTCAAATGCCACCTAGATCAAATATCGCTCCCCATCCACTCTCTCAAATCAATGGAGAAATTTATAAAGTTATCATATCCCCCTCTTCCTCCTAGCTTTGAGTGCTGGTAAGTTGAAGTTCTGCCTTTCCTCAAAAGGATCACGTATCTGTGTCACTAGCTTCATAGAATGTTTTTGAACATTCTCCTATTTATTCATATGCTATTTCAAGTGTGTAATTCAGAAGGATGCTGCATTTTCAAGCTTAGGCCTCACATAGGTTGCGCCAATATTTTTGAACATTTCCTAGCTCATATACAAGGAGGAGGCCCTTATATTTGTGTGTGCGTGCTTGCTGTATGTAAGCATGTGTTTTTGCTGCCTTATAATTATTTAGAGATTTCACAAGGTATAAATACAAATATTACATATAAGAGCTACATAAAACTGCAACTTTACATATCTCTATTAATATTTTTAAATTGGATTCATTTGAGCACCTAGAACACTTAAGAAGTCACATAATACTGTATTTAATAATATTTGCAATCAAGCACGCTTCATTTTCCTACAACCTCAAATGTAATTACACACAAATTATTTGTAACATTCCAATTGTGAGATAATATATGTTTTTTAGAAAGAAATTTAACACAAAATAAACACAAACTCTTTACAATCCAATTATATATATATATATATATATATATATATATATATATATATATATATATATATATATATATATATATATATATATATATATATATATATATATATATATATATATATATTATAGAAAAAATATATGGGTACCAAACAGCCATGCAAGACACATATAAAACAATATTTCCATTTAGTCTTTCGCTATTTTCTAGAAGTGCATTAGAACAGTAAAACATGACAAGAATTAAATACAAAAATTTAATCTAGTAACAATAGTAGTACATCATCAAAGGTTGCTTAACATTTTTCCTTAAAATCTGAACACAATGAACAACAAATAACATGGTAATATGTCAAAACAGAATCTTAAAATTACTTTGTTAATGTCAAGGCTTAGAGATGTCTTAAAAGCCATCAGTCCATATGACAAGATCTAATAACAAGGTGCATGGTGCTGTATGCATAAAAACAACAAAAGAAATATTGATACATACAAAACATCAGCACAGTTCTCCATTTCTTTACTTCTAAACTTTCCACATCAATCAAGTGTGCAAAATATTTTTGAAGAAAAAGCAATAATACAATAAGATTTTTTTTACTTGACATATTCAACAATGAACATTTTCTCCATCTGGTTTTCAGACCATGCTCTTACTTGATATAAGAAGCAAAACTATATATTATTACCATCATATATACAGCTGCAATATTATTAATATAAATGCAAAATGAGAGAAAATATTTCAATAATGCTAAAAACTGTGAAAAGAATTTACAAGCAGTCCTTTAAATCTCAAGCACACACTTCGGAAGTATGAACATAAATATGGCAAAAATATATGGATATCAAACAGACATGTAAGATACAGATATATAGTCTTACAATATTTTCAAGAAGTGCATTAGAACAGTAAAACATTATGACAAGAGTTAAATACAATAATTTAATCCAGTAACAATAGTATTACATCATCAAAAGGTTGCTTAACATAATATTCAAATTCTTAAGATTAACGAATGGCAAAGAGTAAAATACCCTTTATATTATATATAGATATAGTATTTATGAATCGTACACACCTAACTTTGGCCTGATGTATCACAAATATTTGGCATCAAGGAAAGCCTGTAAATTTCACAGAGAAACCGATCCACTCATCCAAGTTTATGGGTACTATCAAAGGGATTAGGTTAACTTTTTATCTATCAACAAAATATTTTAATTTTATTTCCAACTACTCTAGATATTACTAATAATCCCATTTTAATGTGCCATTTACATTAGCCCAAATGCTCCATATAAATTTCTTTACGACAAATATGTCACCAATATTTGAATAACTTAATTTTTAATATTATTCCTGAGGTTGAGGAAAAAATATACCATGCACGACCTTTGCATGCTCTTCATTTCAAAAGAATAAAACTGAGAAGAATAGGTGAGCTAGGGCTTACGATATATTATGCCTTGCATCTAAATTTGTTTTTTTCCAACCAATCAAGTAGTAGACGAGGTGAGGATGGGAAGGATGTAGAGAGAAGGTTGCCTTACTTTTTGAGTTAAATTTGTAGCCAACCTGTTTGATTCTACAGAATATAGTACTAAGCATTATTCTTGTAGTTTGACCAGTAATACCACATGAACAGACGTAATAATATATCTTCATATTTTAGTCTTTTGAAAACTATTATTTTTAATAAGTCATATATGGCTGAAACCAGCTGGGCAGTCACAACTGAACACTACAAGAAGGCACCAAAGCTTTCCCATGCCCTGCACAGCCTGACACCTTCTATCAATCACTTTGTGAAAAAGGAAAAATTCAAAGAAAAATGGATTACCAGACTTTAACCTTCCTATCTGTTACAGTCGGCTCTCACGATACATGCAAAAGAGGTGCAGAATACCTCTATATAAACACCAGAGATGAAATTAATTCATATATATAATATTAACGTATCTTCTCAAGAGCTATTTTTAATAGCAGACTCCTTTGTTCTAACTGAGCAACCATTAGCATTCTAATGATTTAAGAGGTTTAGATATACAAGCTAGACTTAGAAATGATGTGAGGATTTGCGAACAGCAATATGGTTTCATGTTTGGAAGGAGGACTATGAATGCAGATTTTAATTTTAGTGTTGATGGAGAAGCATATAGAGGGAAAGACGTTGCACTGCGTGTCTGTGGAGTTAGGAAAAGCTTTTGACAGGGTATTGTGAGAGTAGTTGTAGCAATGCATGAGGAAATCAGGAGTAGCAGAGAATCATATGTGTGGTGAAAAATATGGAAGAGGACAGTGACAGCAGTGAGGCGGGCAGCAGGATTGATGGAGGAGTTCAAGGTGGAGGTGAAGCTGCATTAAGGATCAAGCCTGAGCCATTTCTTGTCTGAACTGATGATGGACATATTGACAGAAAAAATTACACATGAGTCGCAGACCATGATGTTTGTGGACGACATTTTGATATGTAACACTAATAGTGAACAGGTTGAAACGAGCCTGGTGAGGCAGAGGTATGCACTGAAGATCAGGGGAATGAAAGTCAACCAAATTGAGCACATGAGTATGTGAATGAGAGGGAGGGCAGTGCAGTGGTGAGATTGCATGGCGTAGAGGTGTAAATAGTGAATGAGTTTAAGGACTTGGGGTCAAGTCTTCAGAGTAAAGGGGAGTGGGGTAGAGATGTGAAGAAAAGAGCAGGCAGAATGGAATGGGTGGAGGAGAGTGACATGAGTGATATGTGACAAAAGGGTACCTGCAAGAGTGTAAGGTAAAGTTCACAAGGAGGTAGTAAAACCAGCTAGGTTGTATGGCTTGGAGACAGTCCCAGACATTAATACAGGAGGCAGAGCAGGAGATGGTAAAGTTGCAGATGCTGTTATTATGTTTGGGTGAGACAAAGATGGACAGGATAAAGAATGAGTATATTAGAGGGACAGTTTGGGGACATGGTGAGAGAAGCGATATCTAGATGTGTTGAGAATATGCTGAGGAGGAATGAGAGGTATGTTTGGAGAACAATGCTGAGGGTGAAACTGCCAGGCAGAAGAGGAAGAGGTAGGCCAAAGAGGTTTATGGATGTGGTGAGGGAATACATTAGGGCTTATGGTGTGACGTAGCAGGATGCAGGGGATTTATGGGTTGATGTAAAATCTCTGCCAATGCTTATTAATAAATATCTTCCATACCTAAGTGCTTTGTACTTTATTGCAAAACCTTTTTTCCTTAAACTCAGACAACTGTTTAAGAGTATAGATGACACATCCTCATCAGTCATTGAAGAATGTTAAGCTTTACTGAGCATAACATCACTCAACGTAAAAAAGAAATATAGGAAAAATGCTTTCAAACAGCTGTATTATGCTTGATCAAAATCACAATCTTCTCGTATCAACTTTGGCAATAAGAAAGGATTGAACAGTTTTTTCCACAAAAGGCACAAAAATTAAAAAAAGCATATAGTTACAATCATCATCATTCATATATAAATTACTATTCAAAAGAATACTATTAAAATACTTAGAATAAAATGCATGAAATCTATATTATTATATCAAATAGTGTAAATACATAATTTCTAAAATAAATGCGGGAGCAGTGGGTAGGCAATCCATATCTCCCTGAATTTGGTATTAGAAAGAACTGGTCCAAGAAAGAAGGAGAGGCAGGCTATGCTGAAGCAGTTTCCTCTGAAACCAGCAGGAGATTACGATTCTTAAAAAAAAAAAATAATAACATTCATAAATTAAACAAGCTTGCAGGAAATTGTGTCAGAAGATATTTTCACTAACAACAAAATTCTATATATGAATGACAAAAAGAATATCTGAGAATAAACCTCTATTATTGAGATTCAGTTCACCATAACATACCTAAACCTGGATCTAAATGACTAAGGTAAAATCAATAGTTACATTTCAAAATTTAAGCTAACACTTAAAGTAATAATGGGGGAGCTTAGTAGAAATGTAAAAAATGTATACAAATAGAGAATAGAGTACGAGTGAGATGCAAGGGATAGGAACAAGTGGAGGAAGTTGACTCGAGCGGCCGACCCTGCTATTCAGTGGGATTAATAAGGTTGAAGGAAGAGGAAGGTGAGAATAGAGTAAAGTATAATGTACATCAGCAAGGAGAAAGATGGTAAGCACTACTAACATCATTATTATAAGGAAATCAATTGAAAAATAGGGCATTAGATTTTGAAATTAATACTAATAATGATAACATACAGCAGACACAGAAATTACAAACTAAGGCCATGCATGTGACCAAGACTCATTTATATCATAAAAATATCTATAAGTATTTTAAAACTGTCCTTTACAAACATCAAACATCCAGTATATCCTGTAAAAAGTACGGTACTGTGAACAATTTAAAGTAACAATATCCTCACCCAATCTCTGAAAACGTAAACAATAAGTTATTTATTATAAAAAAAATAGTAAATATGTAAAGTTTTTATCAATTACCAGCATTGTTTTGGAATAGTAATTTCTATGTGGTTGAAGCTATTCATCAAATTCAATGGAAATAAATGCAATCGTGCATAAACACAAAATCAAGAGCTATAAGATTGGGTAAATAATATAAAAATTTCACTATTATATAATTTTCTGTCTATTATTTTTTACCCCATGATAAATCAATAGACAAAATGAAGTCTTTATTTATGAATGCACTGCAGCAGTGAGGTAACTCTTTCTGAGAACAGAAAGAAGAAAAATATTACCTCTAATTAATAACTGACAACCTAACTTACTCCAAAAACATCAGACTGATAGTTCTCTAGTACCAGTATACAGATAGCAAAGAGTAAATCCTTGGTTAAACAGCAAAATCTAGCAGCAAGCTTAATTTGCAACGTAAACCAGTAGTAACAATTGGATTCTTTAGCATAACCACCCACATTTCATGTGAATATATTCGTTGATCACGTAATAACACAGACTCTAGAGAAGACCTAAAAAACAGGATTTAAAAAGAAAGAAATTAACTATATATATATATATATATATATATATATATATATATATATATATATATATATATATATATATATATATATATATATATATATATATATATATATATATATATATATATATATATATATATATATATATATATATATTACTTTCTATATACGTACTTTTATATAGACTGAAATTTGGCAAATATACTATAATACCTTGTGAAACATTAACACTGCAATACATATTCTGCTTTGAGATATAAATAAATATTTGTACTTTATGTATCAAAATAAATTGGTTATAATATTAGACATATATAACTCCACATCCTGTATTCCACCCTTGCAAGAAACATTTGTCAATCAAAGAATATCAATAATAATACTCATAATTATCTGTACATTGAGTGTTCAAGAATGCTACGTCCAAAATATTAAGTCACCTAACAATGACCTAAACGTAAAATACTTTAATCTGTCCACTGTATACCCGTAAAAAAAGCATGGTCTTTAATTTCTTGTGCTCCGGCAACTCCACCCCCAAGCCTCTCTGTTGGGTGAGTGCAAAGTAGCTGAAAGAAAACAAAAATAATGCAAGATTATACATATAATGAAACATGTCTTGCTAGATAACATATATGTGACAAAAAAAATTCAAGTCTTCATTATACAGACTTAAAACCAAAACTAAAATGTCTTTTGCTCATTTCAGAGATAAAGTTACTGACTACAGTACATATATTACTGGTACTGGACTCTCAAGTTAAAATGGGATATGGGGAATTAAAAAATACAATAAATATCTCTGAAATCATACCTGAGTAAGAAGAGATGCTGCTTCCGTGGAAAGGTGAGATGGCAGCGAAATTTCAGTATGTGATGTGATTCCAGAAGGATGAGCACCAGACAAACTCTATAAATACAATTACCCTTCAGTCAGATAACTCTTTTTGTCACATGTTAAAAGCTATGTTTCAGAATACAGTAAAAATATTCACATATTATTTTCAAAACTTTCTTCTTAAGAAAATGTCTGAGAGATACACCAGTGACCTATTATATAGTGCATTTGATCTATAATATGAGTATATAATGGACAAAAGATGTTCAAATACATGAAATAATGCAGTATGAAATAACAATAATGTATAATTTCAAATGATCAACCTAAACAATTAAACACAGTATATCAATTTCAGAGTTATTATCTTACCTGTCCAGTTAACATATGATACATAAGAGCACCAACAGACCACCAATCTGAGGCTACACTTGGGTAAGTCAAAGGAGATTCCAACTCTGGTGCCAGATACCTCTTCCACTTACATCCTATTTCCATACCATTCATCTTCCAACCTCTACCACCACGAATGTTATGCTGGACTGACGACCACCTACTCTCATACGTTACAAGTATGCTGCCACCTTCGTCTAACAGAACGTTGTCCGGATTGAAATCACTTCAGAAGAAAAAATAGTTCATCATTAAAGGCAATTTTACAAGTAAGACTAAGATGTAACGAATTTTTTTTATTTTCCTAATAAAAATTATATATATATATATATATATATATATATATATATATATATATATATATATATATATATATATATATATATATATATATATATATATATATATATATATATATATATATATATATATATATATATATATATATATATATATATATATATATATATATATATATATATATATATATATATATATATATATATATATATATATATATATATATATATATATATATATATATATATATATAATATACATATATATATAATATACATATATATATATATATATATATATATATATATATATATATATATATATATATATATATATATATATATATATATATATATATATATATATATATATATATATATATATATATATATATATATATCAAATAACTAACATATGCAGTACAAAATGTAATATATAAGTACCATCTGCAAGCTATCTGAACTTCATTTCTGGCATTTTGAGCATCAAATACCTTAAACTATAAAAGAAAAGATTATATTAAAGATGCATACCCCCATATTACACCAAGTTGATGAAGGGATGTTAGAGCAGATAGTATTTGGGATGACCAAACTTTTACAATGCCCTCTGGTAGCCTGGGTCTGGTATCATGTCCATGACTGGCTGAGTACTGTTCTAATAGAGTCCCTATGGAATTTTCAAGTGGTTCTTGACAATAATTTGGAGTCAATCTGTCTTTTAGACTACATTTATTACTCCCCATATTAGATGGTGATTGTCTTTCTTTTGGTTCATTATCCTTGGCAAACACACAACTTTCTTCAATAGTCCTTGACATGGAAGAACTACAACAATTCTCTTTAAGATTCTCACATTTACTGCTTTCATGTTTGTTTCTGGAACGGTCTTCCATGTCAGTACCTACAGACTTACATTGGGAATCTTGAACATCATTACCTATATCGCATTTACTTATATTGGTGTTATCACCTAGTTTGTTACAGATATCGATTTCTAATTGAGCAGTTTTAGTATCAAAAACAGAAGTAGCCTGCTTTGCATTAACACACTCTGATAGATTGCCTGTACTATTTTTAAGCACTCTATATCCTCCTTTACTTTTATCTAACTGATCACAACTAACACTGTCATAAGGAAGTTCTGAATGGTCCACCGAGGCACTGTCGTCAGAGTCGTTAAATGTCACAATACTTTGACTCTTGCTTTGTTGTAATGTATGATCGACATTTATCAACAATTTCTTGGAATTTCTAATGAGATCTTCAATATCTAATGAGGCCAGTTCAGAATCCTCTTTCTTCGTCCATGAAAAAGTAGGAAGAGTAATGCTTGCAAAAGATGTGTCAGTCACACTGATGTCTTCTTTTTCATCATCTACAACCTTCAGATTAGCATCTGGGCTACCAGCATCTACCCTCTTATCTACGTCACACACATACTTTCTATCTTCATTTTCAAAACATCGCTCTGTGTCTTGAAAATGTTTATCTTTATCACAAAGTTGGTCTTTTTCCCCCAAACAAACAACCTCTGTTTCATCACTACAACCTTTTACCAAATCAGGATATTCATACTCAGATGTTTCAAATTCCTGGCTTGCTATAACATCTATACCTGCTTGGCAAGAAGTTATTCTTACTTCAGGTAAAGGTAAGGGATCAGGTAAAAGACTCGGAACATTGGGAGGTAATGAGCAGCTAAAGTCCTCGCTTACACCAGAGAGAGTATCACTTCCAATGCTAGCATTATCTACATTCGCATCATCATTATTACCTTCCCTATTTTTCTTCTCATCAGCTGCAGAATGACCTCTCTCAATTTCATGATTTTCCTCTGCACACTCGGAACTCATGATGAGTGCCTCGGCACTAATAGATTTAGGAACAGAATCAGTAACCTGTGTGACGTGGTTTCCAATAGGGGGAATTACAACCATAGAGGAGGAGGATGGTAAAGTAGGAGAATATTCTGTATATATTGGAAGATAACCCTCAGGCATACATGAAGAGGACGATGCATCAGAGCAGGTAGAGCATCCTCCCACTGACATTCGATCAGGTACAGAAAGAAGGTTACCAGCAGTTGCAGGAGGGTTATGAGACTGCAGCAAAGATACATTGGATATTAACGAAGGAGTTTCACAGAGAGATGAACAGTCAGCAGCAGGACCATCACAGTCTTCATTCTCTAAGAGGAATCGGCGACCAGCGTACGTGTTATTGCTTGTTGTCTCAAACATATCACTGGGGTCAGTGCACACTTCTTTTACATATTTACTGATATGACTCCATAACTTTCCACCACTATAAAAATAAAAAAAAGGAAATTGTATCAGACAATGGCATGTAGCACTAAACTGCTTGTAATTGAAAAAATAATCACAACTGCAAATATAAATATATGTGAATTTTTCAACAAATTGCTAAATCACTCTGGATAAAATTATGGACCTTACAAAGAATCTTCCAATGGCAGAGACAGTGTTCATTCTAGCTGCTGCCACAGTGAAAAAACAAGTAGAGTAAAATAATGTACTTGACTTGCAGTTAAAAATGCCAAAAATTTCTTATTTACATCTATTGCAACAAAAATATTTAAGCATAAACAACATGCTTTCTCACCTGATAAATTTGAGCACCAAGTAAATAGCGCTTTGTGTTTCATGATACCTGATAATGGGTACCATGTATGGCACATTCTGAGGTATGATGGTTTTCTCCCCACTTCCACCACCACTTTTAAAAAGCACCTGAATAATAAGTACAAAAATGAGAGTTTTTAATATTTTTTCTATACTTTGCTTATCTTGCTAAAGCAAGCAAGGTGTCCACTACCACAGCAAGACAAAATACAAGAAACTGCATAATAGCATATACAATATTCACCTTTATTTCTTCTAATCATAAACATTTGCTCACATTCATGGTACTGCATGCCCTTTATAGTGACTTAGATCAAACAAAGTTAAAGCTTAACTCCAGAGCTAGGCCTCCGCTTTTCCTGAATTTCTTTGCACCTTCATGAGAATTTGCTGTCATTCACATGATGTTTCTCAAGATAGGTTACATGTCAAATAATGCCTAAATATTCTTTCTACAGCACACTTTTCACAATTCTGGATGTCAAGGCCTCTCCTGCAGAGGGCATCACACTCCATATTCCAGAGAGTTAACATGAATTTGTTATTAATAATTGTTTCTTATACCATGAGAGCATTTTAAGACCTTTTATCAAGATAGTTGATCATTCTATCATTACAAACAGTTCCTCTTGGAAAAGAATAATTACATAATTGGATAATGGCAAAATTGATCATGTTGGAAAAAGAAAGACAAATAATATTTCATAATTAGTCATATAAAAAGAAATATTTCATTACATCTGTAATCATAAATACAGGTGGTCCTCGACTTACTTCACGGTTCCGATCCTGAAACACGATGTAACCCGAAAGTGTGTGTAATTTGGAACGCACCTATATGAGCACCTATGCTAATGCATAATAGAGTTTATCCCTTTTCCTGCCTTTCACTAATTTCACTTCCATGGTGATTGCTTTCCTTTTCTACAAAGCACTGCCATCAGAAGAATCTGCTTTATGCTTGGAAAACATACTAAAGGCCAAAAATAAAATAAATAAATAAATAAAGCAAAATAATTTATGGGAGATGTGTTGTAATCAAGAAACATAGTAACTAGAGGACATTGTAAACCGAGGACCCCTGTAATGCATACGGCCTTAAGGATAATGAACCTGAAAAGACATCAAATAGAACATTATCTACCTTAAAGTACTTTAACAAATTGAAGTGAGACCCTTTCATAGCTCTGTGGATGAGAATTTGGTTCCTAACAAAGAGGTCCTAAGTATGACTACCCAAGGTGGTACCTACGCTATCTCTTCAACAATACCTCTTAGGAACAAGAAGGAAAACGTAGTGTTTGTTAAGGGTACAGCTCACATCTAACATAAAATGAGACTTAACAATTACAAAATTGGAGAAGAATTGCAACCAACCTTTATCGCAACTGTGTCGCCATTAAATGTATCTGTGGCAATAATAACAGAACCTGCTGAACCAGCCACTCTGTACCTCTGAAGATCAGAAGCATGAAACTGAAGGCCTAGTTCTCCTCCATCCTTCGCTTCTATTCCTATTCCATCGATGTAATCCTATGAAGAATAAAGATATTTTATTCCTTTTACCAACAAAGTAAAGATGAAATGTGCACAGAAAATCAGATCTTCTAGGCAATTGCACAAAATTTATGGCTTGCTAAGACTCCAAACTGTCATTTTGTACCTCAGCTAAAGTTTGTCAGTTTTTAATTCAAGACTGAAAATGCTAGTTAACGATAATTTTTATACACACAATGTATAAAGCAATATATTTTAAACTCATATGTAAATTGCATACTAAAAGAAGTGTTAATAACTAAAAATCATGTACTTGCATACAAATAACATATATATATATATATATAATGCAAAAACATTAATCACATCCAATCAACAAACTTATTCAAATTATTAGTGAAAGATTCAAAAGCATAGTTTTTATTTTCATTGCATATTAAAATGACTAAAAGTTTTTTGTTTTTTAAATACTGTACTGTATGATCCGGATAAAAAACTACTCGTTTGCAAAGGGCAAAGACAACTTATACCAACCATCAGCAATGGGTTAAAGTATAAAGTACTAAAACACAGAGAAAGAAATAGGAAATATTGGGACACTTTACTGCTATGCTACAAACTTTACATAAACATAAAAGTCATGTAATTCAAAAGGAAGCTTCGTAATACCTGATCCTTTTTCTTTTCTTTTCGCGTTAGCCTAGCCACCAGTTGTTCAGCTCGTTGGAGGTACTGTGCAGTTTTACGTCTCACAGCTTCCCTTCGACTTCCATCAGCATCACCTAAAATAAATATCACCAGTCGATTCTAGTAGTTAGAGGGGAAACGCAACTATTGTTCACAGGATCATCATATATAAGTAAAATGAATAATGGTTAATATCATCTGTAAGAAGCCTTCTGGTAAATATCATGAGTATGTGCATTCACACCCATATTGGATAAAAATATTTTCTATTAATAACTCTGATGTAATTGAAAAGAATATGAACATTATTTCTAAATAAAAGTAACCTTTTGTAGAACACCATAACCTATCAAAATCAAAAGCAAAGTCCAAATGTAAGAACTCAGAAGCCAAACTCACACATATGTAAAATGAAATTATACATGTAGCACACACAGCTTTAATATAAGAATTAATGGAACGTATTCGAAGTATTGGTAAACCTAGAAAACAGTATTCAAGGTATAAAACAGATTATATTACTGCATACCTAACAAAATATGAAACTAGTAGCTACTATTATACTTATGAAGTGTCGATCAATGCGTAACAAAAACAATAGAGGGGATTTATGTTTGACTTAAGAATTAGCTACACATATTCTTGCATACTATACAGTATATATATATATTATATTATATATATATATATATATATATATATATATATATATATATATATATATATATATATATATATATATATATATATATATATATATATATATATATATATATATATATATATATATATATATATATATATATATATATATATATATATATATATATATATATATATATATATATATATATATATATATATATATATATATATATATATATATATATATATATATATATATATATATATATATATATATATATATATATATATATATATATATATATATATATATATATATATATATATATATATATATATACTATATACTATATATATATATATATATATATATATATATATATATATATCATATATAGTATATATATATATATATATATATATATATATATATATATATATATATATATATATATATATATATATATATATATTATATATATATATATATATATATATATATATATATAATATATATATATATATATATATATATATATATATATATATATATATATATATATATATATATATATATATATATATATATATATATATATATATATATATATATATATA